>JANAVB010031216.1:13969504-13987004 GCA_029216955.1 Iris pallida | reverse complement strand
GAGCCCAGTCCAGCAACCAAATGAATGGTTCTACCCAATCCTTCGAACCAAATTCCCGATCGGGAATTCTGGAAAAAATCTGGCAGTGTCTTCTTTGTAATCTAGATGGGAGCACCCTACGAATTGGGGTTAAAACCACTCGACCACAACCCGCCGCAGAATCGCAGAATCGCAGGCTGAGAACACTAAGTCTCGCTACCAGCAGCACTACGATGCGTACTGGGAACAAATCGATAGCCGAGAACACTAAGTCTCGGCCTCCAGCAGCACTACGATGCGTACTGGAAACCAATCGAACCTGAGACCACTAAGTCCCGGCCTCCAGCAGCACTACAATGCATACTGGGCGCAAGCCAACACATATAACAGAAATCGTCTCGCAGGGCGCATCACAGCATGTCCATAGTTCTAACCCAAGCACAATCACAGCCACAAGAATAGTTAGTCAGAGCCGTTAACCGACCGTGAGTCGGACACGAGGCATACGGGGACAATCCGTACAGTGAGTCGTGCTCGTGTCCTTGGAGGTGTGGATGTAACGCCCCAGTCCCAAAATCATATAGGACTAAGTACGCAAATATGCCAGCTGTAGATATACGAAGAATACTCTAATGTATGGAATCCTCGTATAAATACATAAGCTGTACAATATAGAGAACCAAGACATGCAAATCTCATCCACAAATATAAAAGAATAAAGATAGAATCAACTTAAATAGTTATGGTACAATCGTTGGGCGGAGACAAAGTCCACTACCAACTATCTCAATGAAATAAATGTACAAGAAAGCGATCGATAAATGACAAAACGAACCAGAGCAATCATCTTCAAGAAATAGAGAAGGTCACGGCCTTGGCTAGAACACCTGTAGAAAATTTATGCAAGCACCCACCTGGAGAGGTCACCAGGTCCTCAGAGGGACGTAACAAGATACATAAAAACAATACCATAATGAACTGTAAATGAAACATGACAAAGGAAAGACCACACGCTCCAACAAATGGAACCTAACCATCTAGGTGTAATGCAAGTCGAAAACTATACTGGAACGTATAAGTGGGTAGGAATAAAGCATAGCATCCGCTAGAGGCTTTTGCATGAACTAGTATACGTCTCTGACCGTATTTGACGCGTGGTCAGGGCCGTGCAATGGATATATCCCCTAGTCCATACTTTGCATCGCTAGAATTCCTCCTGACCGTATCTGACGCGTGGTCAGGGCCGTGCAATGGATATCCTCTAGCGATACACCCATAACATGGAAACCATGAACCCATAACCGGGAAACTAGAAGACTGTGGGCTAGCTCATACGTCCCAGTAGTTTCCCCGCCCATGTATCACGCAAGTCATATCCATGACTTGGCGATCCATATCTCTATGCAAGTCGCTATCTAGACTCCGCTAATCTAAAAATGAACCGACACACGAACCGCCCGTATCGGTAGCAAGTCGAATACGTAGGTTCGTGCCAACTCCATGGTCCTCACTATTGTGTCGTGTATGAGACGTGTTAACGGTTAAAGAAGTTATGAACCATAACTTCAACATATCGGAAAAGTCAGCTACCACATATGGTCCACACACCACGTACACACACAAACATCGATATACATATCGATGGCACCCAAGTCATACTTGGACACACTCTTACTAATGTAAAACATTAGCACATATAAAATATCATGAATCAAATATAAGTACAAGATGGCAAGATATCTTGCCTGTGGGTCGCCTGGGGTGGTACGATGCTCTGACAAGTCCTGTTTGTCTAATAGCCATGGTTGTTGCACACAGGTTCCGAATTCGCAAGAAGATATGGAAGCACGATTAGTCACGTTCAATGGTAACAGTCGAGGGAATTGGATAAGCAATCATATACATAAAATTTTATAAAACCATTATTATTGCAAATAGAGTTTTATTTAGTTTTAATTAATACTTGAAAATCCAAAAATCTTTTTATGGCAGAACTCTAATTTTTGTCAAAATACTATTTTAAGTTTGAATATATATTTTTAATCAAAATACTCTTTGGTAATTCATACTCGAAAGTGCCAAAATAATTTAATAAATAAAAAATAATACTTTAATATTTTAATCAAAGTCTTTACTTAAAATATGACACCAATATATATATTAGGTTTTTGAAATTAGCTAGATAATAATTGTATGCTTCTAAAATAATACTACAATAATAAATTTATTAAAACAACGAATAATTATAATGATAATAATAATTCTGATAGAAATAATAATAATAATATAATAATAATAATAATAATAATACCAATACAATTATTTTGGTAAAGTAATAATACAACAATATAGTAATACTAATAATAATAATATATTAATAATATTCTCTAACCATTATCTATACTGCTCCCCCCAACTCTTCACTGTGCGAGAGAGAGAGAGAGAGAGAGAGATGAGAGAGAGAGAGAGAGAAAGAGCGGAAGAGAGGAGAGATCAGGAGGGCTCACCGGGGGAACTCCGGCGCGGCGCTCGGCCTGGCGGCGAAAAGGCGGAGCTCGGCCACGGCTACGGCAAGGAGGGCGGAGCTGGCTCGTGGGTGGATCTGGAATCCGAAGTCGGTGGCGCACGAATCGGGGCATGGTCGGGTTGGGATTTGGCGACGGCGGCGAAGGGGCTTCACCGGGCTCGAATGGTGGCTGTCGAGCGCGGCGTCGAAGGTAGTTCGAGGCGGGCAGCCACCGTTGCCGGTGGCCGGCAAGAGGCAAGCGGCGATCTCGACGCTTAAGGAGGGAGGCGCCAGATCCGCAGATGGTACTTGGCGTTGACGCCGGCGGAGGGGTGCTGGAAAGCTTGGCACGGCGGGACGGCGACATGCGTGACGACGGAGGTGGAGCGATGGTTCAAGGTTAGGGTTTCCCCTTCCCTTCCTCTTCTGGTGTTCATGTGGGTTTTTGGTGGTAGTGAGATTAGGTCGGGGAGGAGTTTAGAAATTTGGCCGGAGACGGCAGGCTGTCGGTGGCGGCTGGTGAGGAGGTCCGGTGGGTGTGTGATGGGAGTTTTCTGGGATTTTGGGCGAGGATGATCTTGGTGGCGGTTAACCGTAGGGGTGGTGACGATGATGAAGGCAATGGTGGTGCTGCCCAGGGGCGGGACGTGATAGTCAAAGTTGGTGTCGTCATGGTGGTGGTTGCAATGTTGGTGATGGTGATGGGGCTGTGATGGTGATAACAGTAGAATGGGTAGGGGGACGTCATGTCGGGGGCTGTCCTGACACGACAGAGAAGGGTCGGTGGTTGTGTCATGCGAGACACGGGAACAGGGTTGTGTTCGGCATGTCGGACATGGGAAAGAACGATGTATATGTACTGGAAATATAGTGGATGTAGGGAGACACGGACACGATACACAATTTGGATGGTAGCAAATTATGGACGAGTACCTGCCTATTTATAGGATGTGGAAATTTCCAGTTGGATAGGGATTGGGATTTGATTAAATCCCAATAGATAATAATATTAATTCAAATAAATCAAATCTAAATTTAGATTAAATTCTAATTTAATTCTAGATCATCTAAACTCAAATATAAATTCTACCTTTAAACTTTTTAAATTAAAACCATAAAATCAAATTGAGATTTAAAATGGCCACAAAAATTTTCAAAATATTTTCTAAAAATACCAATAATAATAATTTCAAAATAATAAATATTTTTAAATATCCTCTTGAATAATAAAATATTTATATCAATAAATTAGAAAATGGATTAAATTTATATGTTTTGCATAAAATAAACATTTGCATAAACCTTATTTTTAAATTACTATTTATATAACTTCCATGATGTAAAATAATGTTTTGGAAATTTCAAAATGCGACACATTTTACAACTTTAAGTAATCGAAAAAATATTTATTATTTACTATTTGAAAATTCAAGTTTCTAAAATAAAATATTTTTAAAAAAATGTACCTCGCACATATTCGCACTCGACGAGACATATGAAAATATTGAGTTCATACGCGATGTATAATACGACTATGCGACGTACAAATACCAAGTAAAAATTTGAAATACTCAATTTATATAAAAAAAATTAAAGTAGAAATTTAGAGGGTTTACAGGATGACCCATCCGAGTTATCCGATACGATCTATCCCGGTATCGGACCAAGCTATCCTAAGTTATCATCATGGCAGTTCTACTACTAGGCTACACTAATCATGATTATACAATTTACAAGTACAAATTAATTAAATGCAATAAAATCCAGGAGAGAGGGCAAGAGCCGTCGATGAGCAAGGGATACTTGCCTAGGGGGCTCGGCTAGGTAAGCAAGTCTTCGACAATCATGATCCAAGCTTGCACTTCAATCGAGGTCCTCGGAACACACAAATAACAATCATTAGAATAACATAATAAAATAATAACAAAATTACGAAGAATGGCACGAGGCTATACCGTGCGGGTCCCACAAGTAGTACAGAGATCTGGCACAGAAACCGAGGCACATGGATCGATAGACACGCAAACCGAGACATGCACGTATATCGAAACACGTACGAGAATCGAGATGACTCGAGGATCGAGATGAACAGGAGACAACGTGCACGTAAATCAAAATGCACACGTAGATCGAGGAAATCATGAATATTGGATGGCGCACGAATCAATGTGACACGCAAATCGAGACATGTACACAAATTGATACAAAGCGAGATTCAAGGAAGCATGCAAATCAATGCAACATACAAGTCGATGTATGCACACAAATCGATACGGTACAGAGTCCAAGGTGATACGTAAACCAAGGCGGCACGTAAATCCGTATATACACGTAAACCGGGATGGAACAAAGTCCAAGGTGGCACACATACCAATACGGCACATAAATTGAGGCATGTACGCAAATCGATGCGACATGGAGATCAAAGTGGCACATAACCGAGGTGACACGTAAATCGGTACGGATACGCGAATCGGAGCGACACAAAAACCAAATGGGCACAAAGGCTGAGACACAAATACGAGGCAACCACGTAAACCAATAGGGCACGATGCCCGAGGCAGCGCGGGGCTCGAGGTGTCCCGCTGCCCAAGGCAGTACGTAGATCGAGGTGCACAAAAATAAGACTGACACATACACCAAGGTGTACGGGTCCCAAAAACACGAGGAACGAGGCAGCATACCAACCGAGGGTGCGCTGCTGAGGTGACCGCTGTACGAGGCAGCACCGATCGAGGGGCTCGTATTCCGAGGAGCTCACAGCCCGATGAAGGGAGAGAGGAGGGTGGCGGAGCTCACCAGAGGGGGACTCGGCCAGGTCGGATCGGGTCGGACCACCAGCGGGGGAGGGTAGCCAGCAGCAGGAGCCATGTCGGAGCGGCACTGCTGGCCGGAGAAGAACGACGGAGGAGACGGAAGCCATCGGGGAGCTCGGCCAAGTCGGGTCGGGGGCTCCCGGCAGCAGAGGGAGGAGACCGAGAGAGATGAGAGTTGGCGGCGGTGGCCGAGACATGGGCGACCGCGGTGGTAGCGGGCGCCGGAAACAGCGAGAGAGGGAGAGATAGAAGTGGTGGCAGCGGGAAGTGGTAATGGCGGTGGCGCGACGCTGAGGGAGGCCGGAGGCGACGAGGATGATGATTGTGGCGCTGGAAGTGGTGATGGCGGTGGCGCTGGTGGCTGATGTGGCGGTCGCAGGGATGACGCCGGCGGAGAGGGCGGAGGCCGCGGAGGAGTGGCCGAAGGGGAGGAAAACAGCGAGCGAGAGAGAGGGATGGGAGTTAAGAGAGAGGGGGAGAGAGGCTGAGTGAGCGGAAGAGAGGAGAGTTAGGTTAGATAATTAGGGGTGGGGGTAGGTTAGATAATAATAATAATAATAATAATAATAATGACATTAATAATAATAGAAATAATTTAACAAAAGCTAACCATGTTAACCCCAATAATAATAATAAAATAATATTGATAATAATTTAATAGAAGTAATAATCAAATGTCCGGCCTAAACAAGTAAGGCCAGCAGAAGTCTGAAAAATAAATAAATTTTAAACAAATATGAATTTGAAAATAACCCAAATACGATCATATACATATTATTAAAATAGGGATATGACAGCACGACTACGCCACATGGCTTTTTCTTCCCCCCCAGAGGCCTCCGAGCCTCCCGGTTGGCCGGTAGCCGTCTGGCCGCCCACCCTCCTGTGGGGGGTTTCCCCCTTCGTCGGCGCTTCTCGTCGGGCGGTTTCCCCTAATATTTCCCACTCCCTTCTCGGCATCGCCGTCATCGGCCTCGGCGTCGGGCTAAATGTGGGCGATCAGCCAGCCGGCACCCCCCGAGGAGCACCCCAGACCCCCTCCTCGGCCCTCTGCTGGGAACCGAGCCTAGCTCCGTCAGGCCTGTCCCCTCTCTCGGGTCCCTGCCTCCCGCCGCTCCTCCCACAGTGCCGCCCCCACCCTCGTCGAGACCCCCTTCCTTTCTCTGTCGTGGTCTCATGTCTCCTCGGCTGCGCCCTCCTCGAAGCGCTGGCCCCCGGCAGTCCTGGTAGGGCCACCCTCCCTATCATCGGACTGCAAGGCAGTCTATCGTCCTACATGAAAACTGGTGATTATAAAAAAAGTAACTGAAATTAACTATAAAGCGTTACTATTTAAGATGATCAAAAACGAAAGTTTAAAGCACGACGTCAATAGCATTGAAATCCAATCACGATATATAAAAAAAATTTAGTCTCGGCACGATCTAAGTTGATCAATCTCCGAGCAAATCAAGATTTGGACAAAATAGGGAATAAGGTCATCAAAGTCTGAGCACGAGCATCCAAGGATGGTGATCTACGTCATAATTAAATTTATTTTAATTGAGTACGACCCAGATATTAATATGATAAAAAAATGTAACCAAAGTCGATTGGTCGTGATCAATGGAGTTAGGGTTCAATGATATTGAAAAATTTAAAGGATAATTCAGGATATGGAATAAGTCAATTTTCTCCTTTTGATAGGGAAACAAAAGACAAGATTTCATAGGAAAGTCAAATTAATCATCTCTCTCTGATACCATCAAGCTTATCTAATCATCATTTGTCAATCATATCCTTATCTCATAAGTCCAAATTTGAAAATCAACCTTTATATGACTACCACCAAGAATTTATACCCTTTGTTATGAAGATTGGACCTTGTCATGATCATCATAGGCTCAATCCTTAAATTCTAAACATTGTTCATGAAGCATCCCCTTTTATTTATTAGCACTCAATACTAACCACTTAATCATCTAAATCCAAATTATTTCACCTTGTCTCAAATTAGATCCAAAACCTCTAAATCAAGTTTTATGAAATCCTTGAACTTGTTCAAATTACTCTCCTCGTGTTATTCAATATGAAACTACTAGACCTACAAAAGTTATTCTCCATTAAAAATCAACCTTCATATTTCCTTCAACGTACACCCTCAAATATTATTCTACTTAAAATTTAAAATTTTCTCAAAATCTCTATATTTTCTTTAATTCAAAAATCCTTTCGTTCTTTCTGTTCTTAACCATTTCTTGCAATATCATATTCAATTTCGTATTACCATCAAATACAGTAAAAACTCTTTTCGTTACTAAGTCCCTAAATTTAACATCATAGCCTTAAAGTGAACGTCTCAAGAGTCAATAACCAAAATTTATCCAAGTCCTCAACTATGTCGACCTCGAATATCCTCGTCAGCTAAGAAATGCATCTATTATCTACATCCAAATATTTTCTGTGTGTGATCATTCCTAGCTAGATGATAATATAAATCTCTTGATTTCATTCTCATATTTACCACATCTCTATCTCAAAATTCTATCAAAGACCAATATTTTATTCCCTACCCAGATTATCATGAGATAGCAAATTACGTCCTTTCCGAGCTAGATGATTACGTCACTTCCTCGACCTTTCCAAGGTAAAAAGGTATAGAGATTCAAAGGTTTCAAAGTATAGATGACTGAATATGATACGAGATAGGTGATTGATGTAATTGGGACAGAGTTAACTAATATAAAAAATGGGAATACAAGAAATAATGGCAAGAAATAAATAATGATAAAATCTGTTCTGCTTTGTTCAAAGGAATGAACGAATTTTGAGATATAATCTGATAACCATACACGTCTTCCTGAAATCATGTTGCTAGAATTTTGCCACGCAGCAGTAAGCATAGCTGCAATAAATAATAGAGTCTGTAACTGAGGTATATACCCTATAATCATGTTATTTAGAATTATACCTCGCCAACCGGTATGGCGCAAGAAATCTAAATTCCATAACTAGGAAGTATATCAAAATTAGGCTCTATGTCCTTGTCTTGCTAGCCAGTATGACTGCGATAAATTCTAACCCCACAATAAAGTAGACATTTACCTTCTCACTGTCCTTATCAAGTATGTTATCAGGTTATACCCTAAATTCCAAAATAAATAAAAATAAATATATTTAATACAAAGTCAAAGTTAACAACTAATCAACAAAGTTCAAAATTTAACAATGAATCCATCAAAATCAATTCAATAACAAGGAGTAATGAGTGAATCAAATGAGTAATAGGTGAATCAAATTAGGAAAAAAAGATTTCAGATCGAAGTTAAAATAAGATACTCAGGGGTCGTCCCAGGAATCTCTCAAGGAATCCTACAGTGATTAAGTATCCTCTCATTCTAACACTTTGCTTCCTATACTCTATAGCAGGCTCGTAATAGTACGGCTAAGTTGCTGTACTATCACGACATCGCACTAATGCGAATTAGGACCTGCATGGACCGGAGCGATGAAATCGTATCTCCATAACCATCCTGAAGACAGATCAAAACAAGAAGCAATTACTGAGAATGAAGCAAAAAATCAAAGGAGGACAATTTGTTTCAAGAGATGATAATTAACAGCAAGAATTAGATAAGAGTTTTCCTAATGTGATTGAGACCTTACTTATATCCTATATCCTACTGTAGGCTGTAGTGATACTCTAGTTCGAGTACCACTACGAAATCATACTAATGTGATTGGACCTGCATGAGCCACCACTAAAACGTGTCACGACCCGCACCCAGTATAAGGGCACGAGACGTGGGTACGTCCAGCCTACGCCGTAGTATCGACGGTAGAATGCTGTCCTGGGTCCAACATCTAACACAGTCTAGAAAATACTCCGAATGGAGAATAATATAAATGTACTACTCAATCACAAAAGCTAAGATAGAATGGAAGAAAGATAATCACAACAGAGATTATAATATAAATACAAATCCCGGTGTAAAACCACACCATAACAAGTCTCAATACAACCACAAAGTCTCATACTAAAAGATAATGTAAATCTAATCTAATCAAGACAAGTCCACAGCGACTACTGGATCCTGTTGAGGGTCCAGGTCACCTGTGTCAACTAGGCCTGCTCCATAGTAAGTATCGCAGCAATCCTCATCATCTGTATATTGTCAACGGTCCAGTCAGGATAGGAACGAATACATATCTCTCACAAATTCATAACATGAAAGGAATATGAAAAAGCTATAAAATAATATACATGAACTGCTGATAAAGAAATAGTAAAGAGACCGTAAAAGAACATGATATAGTAGAAATAGAATATATATATATAAAAAACTGAGCTAACTACGTGATTCAGAGCACATGTTTGGTTATGTAAACAGTCTTAGGTTGTACATGACTTAAATCTAGTTTGGATTTGCACATGAAAAGGGTGTAGATCACATAACCAAATAAATACTCCTCCTGTCCCAATCAGTACACAAGGATCTGTCCAGGTATATATTTGCACATGAAAGTAGTACGTCACATGGAAGCTAGTCACATGCACACTGGAATATACATGAATGCTTATATGATCATGAGTGTACATGAATGTCATAGTATACATGAATAAGTACGAATACAATGAGTAGACGATGCACATGATAAAGTACATGAGCACAATAACCTGATGTATCCGAGGGGATAACATCGCATGAAGAGATCCATATAGTACTAATCGGTAATATATCGTGATAGCAACAAGTAAATAGTCTATAACAAGTAATATGTCAAGCAAGAATGAAACGGTCAGAGAATGTACTCGCCTGGAAAATCGAACTGCTGATGATGAAGTATAGCTAAATCGGGGAATTAAACCTATTTAAAGTAACACATGTCACAACCAAGTCTACAATATCAAAAGAAATAGCTACAATGCAGACTACATGCTTCTAGGTCCCTTTGGTCAAAATCAACCCTTGGTCAACTCTGGTCAACATTGGTCAATCCTGGTCAAACATAGGTCAACTAGTCCGTTTACTAATTTTCAGGTTATACACAAAATTTTAGGTCATTCAGAGTTCATTTGAGTCGATTTGGATCAAGTTTGACCCAAAGTGACTTTTGTCAACTTGGTCAACTTGTCGGCCAATTCGACCGAACTAGGCTCCTAACGACGAACCTAATCTGTCCAAACACTTCCTATAGTCATATCACAAGAATTTATTATATTACCTCTATTTATACATTCATCACAATAATATAGATACATATATACATACACAAACATATATATACAATATAAATTAGGAAAGGAAACATGGTTTGTGAGTGAACAATGATGTTGGGGCTACTGGTAGAGGGTCTAAATCTGAGCAACAGAATAATATGAGACTAAGATTAATCTGTGTATAAGATATTACAATCAACAGTAAAATACCTATATAATATATATATATATACATATATATATATTTTTTATATACATATATATAATACATATATACCTATATATATATCTATATAAATATATATATATCTATATATATATATATATATTTATATATAATATATAGATATATATAATATATATATATATATATATATAATATATATATATATAATATATAATATATATATATATATATTATATAGGTATATACCTATATGTATATATACATATAGTTATATATACCTATATGTATATATACATATAGGTATAATATATATATAGCTTATACATATAGCTATATATATACATATAGGTATAATATATATATATATATATATATATATATATAATTATAATATATATATCTATATTATATATAAATAATATATAATATATATAAAAAATATATTATATAATATATATATATATATATATATATATATATATTATTATATCTATATATATATATATAAATAAATATATATATACATATATATATATATATATATTAATAATATTATATATATCTATATATATAATATATATACATATAGGTATATATAATATATATATATACCTAAAAAATATATAGATACCTATATAATATATATATATATATATATATATATATATATATATAAATAATATATATATATATATATATACATATGGATATATTATTATACCTAAAAAAATATATATACCTATATATATATATATATATATAGGAAATAAGTATATACAAGAATAAAACCAATGAAGGTCTATTCCGATCCTGAAGCAAGCTCCCAGGTCTGAAATCAGAGCCTCGACCCTCACATAAACACATTTTCGAAGTTAAGCATTTAAAGAATTATATCTATATATATACATAAATATATATCTTTATACATTAATAGGTAAAATACCATATATGCCTAAAAATAGGTAGAAATATGAATCAACCCGAGAGTTGATTCCTACAAGTCCCAATAGTGTCCAACGACCAAATACTCAGAAATTATCATCAAAATTCTCAAAATTGAAATATCACATAAATCCCAAATTTCCAATTCAATGAAAACCTAATTTTCACAAAAAGACTCGAAACGCAAAATACTCAGAATTTACCCACGAAACTTGGCAAATAGGTCGGTCTTAACACGTGGAACGTGCTCGGGTACTCCTGGAGTCGAAATCGTGTCCGTGTCATGTCCAAAGAATGCGTATCAGAAAACCAATTTTGCGTGTCGAAGAGGGTGTTCTCGCTTGATTGTGCGTCACACGCACAACGAGAAGCCTCGTGCTCGTGCACACGGCTAGATAGGATCACGGGATAGGTCTAGGACACGTCGACACGACACGAAGTCGCAGCGATGCGATAGCAGCTCGTGCAACAAGCGTGGCCTACGCGCGCGCGTGTGCATGCCCGTGCATACTTTTTGTCGCTCGTGGATCGCGCGTCGGGCCACGCACGACTCGGGATCGAGTCCCTGGGTAGTCTAGGTAGGGCTGGTGCGTGTTCCAACTCCTGGTACGGGTGATTTCTCCGCACTCGCTCGACGAAACATCGTGAAATTTTACGAGCTTGTGGGCTGAGGTTTCCCTATATGCTCGTAAAATTTCATGCAAGACAGAGCTCTGTGCTTCGAGTTATGACGCATGACTGCAGGACGTGCACGAGACCGTGCACGGGATCTCGTGCACGCATGTCCGTGTCCGTTCGGATGCCAAAATTGTGTCAATTTCCGATCCGTCTTCACGAAAGTTGTTAAAAATTTATAAGGAAGGATTTCATGAAATAGAATCAAAAATTAACACTTTTCATTCTAAGTGGCATTTTGCCGAACACGTGCAACGTGAGACCGATACATGTCCGATACCGCTATCAAATGAAGTCAAAACCCAACCAAACTTCAGGAACATGTCAAGGGTACCTATATGGATGCAATAACGAAGAAAAATTCAGAAGAACAAAGGTAGAACGAATTTTACCTATTGGGTGTCGGAAACCTAATGAAAATAAGTCCTCGAATGCTTTGTAGGCCGATTTCCCCCAAGCAAATGCCTCCAACTCCTTGCTAGCAATACTCCAGCAAGTTCTCCTCTTCCCCACGAGCGTAATGAAATTCATTTGAAGTAAAACGGACTCTGGATGCGAAAGTTAGGTTTGGAGAAGGTGAGAAAAAGGGGGTTTCACTTGGAGGCTACGTGCTTTCTCACAAAAGTGAAAAGGGGGGCTGCTTTGGCCGGCCATAGGAGGGGGTATTAGGGTTAGGGTTTACACATGGTCCAAGCACTCTCAAGTTGCAAGAAGGCCCATGTCAAAAAGGCTTAATGCAAAAATGACTTAAAAATCATTTAAACCACTCCAAAAATAGAGATTAAATCTAAATAATTTTTTAAAAAACCAAAATGTGAATTTTAATTACATTATTAGGCTTCTAGGAAGGTTGACTAAGGTCAAACTACTTATAGTACCAAGTCACCAGTCTACAACCAATTAAATCACACTGCAATCAATCTAATTAATAAATAGATAAAAATTCAAATGAAAATCATAAAAATTCAAATAAATCATAATTACTAAATATCCTTGAAATTGAAAAGTGAGTGTGACATTGGGTCTCCAAATCAAGCAAGGTCCCAAAGGTACCTTCATCAATCAAGCAAAATATACAAGGATCTCCTCAAACACTTCGAACTTGACTCATCCAATCAATGAGAACTCCTATGGCAATAATGACTAAACTAGATAACAATGAAGATGGTATCTCGGTCGACATTCGTAAGTATCGATGTATGATCGGCAGCTTACTTATTTAACTGCTAGTCATCCCGATATCATGTTTAGTGTTTGTCTTTGTGCTCCATACCAAACAAATCCAAAAGAATCTCACTTATGTGCCGTTAAGTGCATTTTTTGGTATCTCAAAGGCACCATTAATATGGGACTTTGGTATTCGAAATCTTTATCCTTTGAGCTTATCGGCTACTTGGATGCGGACTTCGCCGGATGCAAAATCGACCGAAAAAAAGTACTAGCGGCACATGTCAATTCCCTGGCAAATCCTTGGTATCATGGTTTAGTAAGAAACAAAACTCTTTTGCTCTTTCCACCACTGAAGCCGAGTATATAGCGGCTGGTTGTTGTTGTGCACAAATTCTTTGGATGTCATAAACTCTTGTTGATTATGGTCTCTCTTCTACTTGCACCTCCATCAAATGTGATAAGACTAGCTCTATCAATCTCACAAAAATCTGATTTGTCACCACACATGAAGCACATTGAGATTAGACACCTTTCTTTGTGACCATCAACAAAAAGGGGGACATTCATATTGATTTATTGATACTACTATCAATTGGCGGACTCTTCACTAAACCCCTTCCGGAGGATCGATTTATATTCTTTGCCAGGAGTTAGGCATTATTAATATTGGATACTAGTTGTTCTTCAAACGGCATACCGACGAAATACCTCGGTATACCGTCGGTTTTTCCGATTTGCCTTCAGAATTAGTTTCTGTAACCGACATTGGCATACCGACGGTACTCAACGACATTCTGCCGACATACCATCTGCGGCGTAACGGGTCCAGCAGCCACCTTTCTTGGCTCCATCACATCACTATTAACTTCTCCCATCAAATCATATCAAATCCCTTCAACTTCTCATTAATTATCCTTTTTCAAACTCCCTCTCTCCATCACATCACTCCTTTCATCTTCCTCCTCATTTATTACTCATCATCCTTCTCCTTTTTCAAACCCCCTTCATTAATCCTCTTTCTTCTCTCTTCAGCACACCCTTTTATCTCCTATTCAAAACCCTCTCCTCTCATTCCTTTAAAAACTTACTTCTTCTTCCACTTCCTTCCCCAAATCACTTCTCTTCAAGCCCTGTTGTCTCTATGGCCCATGTCAAACGCCCACGTTTCCTCCTCCTCTTCAAATCCCTTTACACCGGTGCCTTTACCAAATGGGGCCTATGACCACAAGACCTTCAAATCCGTCTTGCTGCGAATGCCTGGTTCCATATTTTGCCGACCATGCTATTTACAAAGGGAAGCGATCAACTGGAATCTCTTTCCCGGTCAACTCCTTATTTGAGTCCGTCAGCCTTTCCACTCTTCTTCGTCATCAGGTTCCCGTTTATCCGGCCGCTCTGCATCTCTTCTACTGCAACATTGTCCCAGACTTAGCCAATAATGCACTTGAGACTCTCATCAACGATCACCATTTTGCCTAACCGAGATATTGCCGAGATTCTCGAGATTTCTAATCGCGGGGACGCTCTACCCACTTTAGCGGTCTATACCCTACCAGTGAAGTCTCTTTCGATGAGTTTTGTGGTATCATCTGCAAAGGGCCTAACCCTCCAGCCATTCCTGCCCTCTCCAAGCAGCTGGAGCCTTTTACTACAAGCTGCACTCCTTCATTTGCCACACCCTGTATCCCAAGTCTGACAACTATGATGCCATCACAAACGATGCTCTGGTTTGCATGTGTTACCTATATTCTAAGAAGACTTGGTCCTTTGCTAAGACTCTCTTGAATGCCTTCCGTCTATCCATTCTGCGGGAGGCAAGCTCTCAACTACGGCGCATTTACACTCTGATTGTTGAAGCCAAAGGTGTGGACGTCACTCTATGCCAATCGGACGATGTTCCTCCCTTCCTGGCTGTATTTGCTTTGCATCTGGACAATCCTTCGTGCGTCCTCTTCTCGGGCCCCTCAACCTACTGCACCTGCTGTAGCGCCCTCTGATCCTCTTCCTCTGGCCGATTCATGCCTCTAACCCAGTACCACTTCGATCTGCGCATGGCTCAGGCGGAGGAGCAAATGCGGACCAATACTCGCGGCTTGGCAACCTTATTCAGATCCAATTCCATGACAAGGCCTACTTCCTTCATAGGATTCTTCAGTATTGCAATGCGTTTTGGATCTCAATCTTCAGGATCCCCACTTTCAAGGGTCTCGATTCTCTAACCCGAATGCCTACGTGTTCATTTATCCCGATGGCATTGATCCTTTCGGCACTTTTTACGAGACTTCGGGTAACGGTGATGATGATCCAGCCAATCAGTAGCCTTCGGTCTCCTTTTATATTGGTCCAATAAGAAGTGGGTCTTTCTAGTTTGTTTTTTGAGTTCATACGGGGACTAGTGTCATTGTTTTGTTTTTTTGATTTATTTAGTTGTCCTGTGTGGTCCTTCAAGGATTATTTTGGTTGTTTTCCTCCCGATAGGGGGCATTACTGTCGATTTGGGTTTTATTTGCATTTACTCTTCAACTCTGACATTCAATATATGCATGGTTTAGCTATATTCTGCTCTCATATATACCATTTCCTATTTTTTCACCATTTGATTAAGTGACAAAGGGGGATAAAACGTATTGAGGGGGAGTAGTCTACCTATGGGGAGTCACTCCCTTAAAGTTGCTATCTTTATTTTTGTCATTATAAAATGAAGGAGATTGTTGGCACATTTATTTTGATAATATTAACAGCATCTTCGTGGTTTAGTTTTCTCTATAATTTCAGCAAACAGATACACCCTCAAGCTTTCCAATGTCTGCTACAAAGATTTTTGTTTATCCAAGCCACTCAGCAACACCACATGAATAGCTTTTAAAGAAGTCTCCCAAAAACAAGACTGAAGAAAAGACAACGCATACTCAAAGACTTTTCTCAAACATTCCAGTTTTTAGAATCCATTCAAGGTCTAGGAATTTCTATGTAACACTCAAGGTGGATGACAAAATATAAGCCCCTTCTGTTTTTAAATCAAAATTAATATTCAGAAATAAAATACCGATGGCATACTGCCATGTACCGAAGGTATACCGAATTCTTTATGAGAAAGTGACGAAACTCTATATATCGATGGTACACCGCTATGTACCGACGGCATACCGTTTTAAGCAAGAGAAAACTCTCTGTGACGAAACTCGGCATACCGACGGCACACCGTATGTACCGATGGTATACCGTTTCTGAGCAAGGAAAAACTCTCTGTGACAAAAAATTAGCATACCGTTGTGTACCGACGGTATACCGATTTCTACTTAGAAAACTTTTTGTGAAGAAAGACGGCATACTGACGGTATAACCGTTGCATACCGCCGGTATTCCGATCTCTCTTATTTTGATTTTTGAACGGACAGATGTCAGCATTAAATGCTCCAACGGATAGATTTATTACCGTTACCTCTCAGGAACGGTATGCCGATGGAATACCGCTTCATACCGATGGTATTCCGTCAGCCTTATGTTTGGAGCATTAAATGCCTAGTTCTTTTGGTTCTCTATTTAAGGTGGTTGTGTCCTCTTTAAAGACATCCACTTGAGCCTTAAATTTTCTAAACAACCAAAAGAGCCTCTCCATTACTACTCTAGCCAAAGCTTTAATTTGTCATCCAACCGAAGAGTGCTAGAGTATTCAAGAGTTATATGCTTCGATCTTCAAAGTATTGTGGAAGATAAAAGCCCTTTTTCTTTTCCATTGAAGTTGGCGAGCCTTCGTAAGAAAACTCGTTTGTAAGAAATTGGTGAGCCTTCGTAAAAAAACTCGTGTGTAAGAAGTTGCCATTTCTTCGGATCCAAACTCGTGTTGAAATTGACGAGTCTTCGGATCCAAACTCGTGTGTAACTATTTACTCAAATAGTGGATTAAAGCCGGAGAGAGTTCCGGGACTGGAGTGCCCTTGGGAGGATACCGGAATACATCGAGTGTTGAATCTCAATCACTTTTACTCTTTATTAAAATAGTAGTATATTGTGTTGGTAATTTT
>JANAVB010031216.1:13889935-13969491 GCA_029216955.1 Iris pallida | reverse complement strand
TCCCGCGGGGAACTAGGTTTCGCGGGAGCTGACTCTTCGCTAGAATCTAAGTTCCATGGGAGCAGCCTTCCACCAAAATCGCAGCCTCGCACGACCCACTCGCCCAACCCCTCAGAAACTAGTGCAAACGATGCTAAGTCCAAAAACAAATATTTCTTTGGAAATTTGAACATTGTCCTCTAGTAAAATATCCCACTATACTAACCACATGGACTAACAATCCCTATGTGGTAAGACAATAAAAAAAATCTTATACACAATTGGAATATGCCACATGAATGGAACCATCCTTAGAGAATAACTTCAATAAATCTCAACAGATCTAATTATATCTGATTAGGGCTTATTTAAATATATGGGAACTTGGTTTAATTATATCTCCCCATATTGTGTTTGATATAAATATACACATATTAGGTTTAATCTATAGATTACATGTATTATGTTCACAGTATAATGGAGTAGGTGTATCTATATGGCAGAAAAATATGCGGATGAAATCTAAAAGCACCAATTTATGACTCTTCTTCCTAATGTCTGGCGCTAACATGATAATGATAACATGTTCTCAGAAAAGAAGGAAAGAAAGGATAATTATCAGGAAACCCCCTAAAGGTTTGTGTGGGATCCTCATAAGATTAAAGCCATGCCCAGCATTGGCTACACATACAACTATTTGACTAGATCAAATAAGTGTGTCCATTTTCTAACAGTAGTATGCTTACTGTACTCGTTGAACCATCACAACCTGACAATAAGCTCAAATCATCCTTGTTCTTTTTTTCAAAGGCAATGGGCCTACGTAATCCTCGTCAATTGGTTGAGCAGAATTCTTACGAAGCCAAAACGATTGATTCAGGAGCAGTTATTGAGTCTACCTTATCATCATCATCGATTGAGCGGATCAGATTTTTCACAAAACCAAAAAGACTGATCGCAGGACCAGTCGTATTCTTCAGCAGCTGGGACATGACAAACATCTCTGCATAAAATTTTCTTCCGTATTTATCTTCATATGCACATTTTCTATGGCAAATGTTTTGATATATTTCTGTTGTACACCTTCAACACTCCAAGGTATCATGATGTGTACATGGCAAACATTGTCTTAATATATGTGCGCCGAAGTCCATGAGTCTACCAGCCAAGAACTGTCATCGCAAGTGACGCATATGTATGAGAGAGCTTCAAGTTCAGACACGATGGTGGGCAGGTTCAGGAGTTCAAATCTCAGGAGGACCGCACCGTCTGCTTGGTTGGGCCAGCTAAGGATGAAGAAGCTCGTCGGAACGTTAACACTTTCCGGTAGAAGACAAAAGTCGGGGACAAGCAGCCGAGACTTGCGGTGACGCTGATCGTCAGGGACTTCGGATTTGATCGTGTTATTGATATCGGCAGGATCCCAGTAGTGCAAGAGGTGCTACGCATGGCAACTAGCGTCGACGTGACGGTCGAGGAGCTGGAGACGAAGGAAGATGCAAAGCAGCTCGGGGGATCGAAGATCAGTGGCATGGGGGAGCAGGAACTCTGTCGCATGACGACAGGCAGGAGTCCAGTTGAGGAGCCATGGTGTCAACACTCTCTCATTAGACTGGAGGGAAAGATTGTTGGAGTCCAGTCTGGGTTTGGTAATAGCATATTTATGGAGTCCAAATCTGATTAACATTTGATTTAATTTGATTTGGATGTCCATAATTAGTGCTGGACTATTTTAGATATAACAGAATTCTTATTTGAGGGTTTCCTATTTAAGAGATCATTATAATCTAAAATAGGATGTTGATGGGCTATTTTAGGTGTAGTAGGATTCTTATTTGAGGGCTTCCTATTTAAGAAATCATATTATAACCTAAAATAGATTTTTCTCATCCTATATATATGGGGTGAAAGTGGAGGCACAAAGTACAGCACAAAAGTGGAGATTCGAGGTGCTCGTCCACAGGAAATCTAAGAGAAAGTTTTGCACTTTGCTCTTATGACTTCGCCATCTAATACAGAAGGAAGAATAGATCTAATCGAGGGGTCGTCAACTTCGGTTAGGGAGATTGTTAGGGGTTGGTGTACGATTTCAATTATAATATCTTTCTTTTCTTCTTGAGTGTGGTGAGGGGTTGAACCTATTAGGGCAAAGAGTACAACATTAATTTTTGTCAATCTTGTAATTTCATCTGAGTTATAGAGATTGGAATTTGTCCAGGTGACGTAGTCATCGCCATATACTTGTCTTTATCTGTGCTTGGTGTCCGTTATACGGGGGTTGATTATTTCAGGTGGGTTGGCCTAATTTTTCGCTGCGACAACGTCTCACACATGGTATCAGAGCGCAGGAGGGCGTATCCGATTCCCAACATCTGGTATCAAAGTTTTGGAGGTTCTGGCAACCATGTCTACGGAGCAGATGAACACTCATATGATCAACCTCACAGGAGAAAACTAGGTAATTTGGAAACCAAGGATGGAGGATCTACTTTGCTGCAAGGACTTGCATGGTCCGTTGGAGGGCGACAACGCAAAGCCAATGGACAAAGCTGCTGAAGACTGGAAACAACTGGATCGGAAGGCCGTTGGATTCATTCGCCAATGGTTGGATGATTCAGTGTTTCACCATGTGTCCATGGAGAGTTTAGCAAAATTATTGTGGGAGAAGCTGCATTCGCTGTACGAAAGGAAGACGGCTGGCAACAAGGTGTTTCTTATTCGCCAACTCGTCAACTCGAATTACACGGAGGGTGCCCCAGTGGCACAACATCTAAACGAGGTTCAGGGTAGTATCAATCAGCTGTCTGTGATGAAGATGGTGATTGATGATGAGCTTCAGGCCCTACTACTCTTGAGTTCTCTGTCGAAAATGTCACGTCCCAGTTCCCAGGATGACTCGAGGCACGTGATACTTCTCCCCAGTCTACGCAACTGTACAATGAGTACCGAATTATACCCTGCGATTGTCGCCTGTGTAGGATCGTTGAGCACTTCTAGAGGGGGGTGAATAGAGTGCGTGTGTGCAGCGGAAATAAAATCACCAATTAAAAATTTAAACAATGGCAATGATGTAAGAGCAGTAAATAAAGATAGGAGAATCAAACTCAGTAACACAGCGATGTATACTGGTATCCCTCTGAGAGGACTAATCCAGTCTCGAGTACTCTTGCTCGATGTTAATCCACTAAAGGCACAAGCTTTAACTGAGTGCTTGCAACTCTTACACCACCGTGCTTGTTGACGAGTGCACGACCAACTCCAACATACACCGTGCTTGGTGACGAGCGCACGACCAGCTCCACAACAGGAATTGTTGTTGAAACTTGACGACCTCTTTACAACTCTGAATAACCAAAAGACTTCTAAATCAAATGTGATAGTACTGGCTTTTGGCTAAGAGAAGTATAGGTGAGATTTGAAATTCTTGGATCACTTAGAAAACACTTGAGATGAAATAGAGAAGAGATGAAGAATGAATTGATGTTTTGAAATGAAAAGTTCTTCTCTATTTATAGGTGTTTCACCAACCGAACTCGGGCAGAACTCGGGCAGAGTTCGGATACAAAAATCTCGCAATATAGACGTTGCTCGCAGATTTGGAGGCAACTGAAGTTTGAATACAAACTGACCGAACTCGGTCAGAGTTCGGGCCGAACTCGGGCCGAACTCGGCTGTGAGTTCTGTCAGGAGATTTAAAAATTGTTTTCAAACAGTTTTTGGAAATTTGTAAAATCATTTAAAAGGAATATTTTCGAAATATAATTATGGAATATTTAATATTAGGGTAAAAGTAGATTTTGAAAAATGAGAATAATTTTTAACCCTAAGCCAGTAATACCATACTTGATTTTACAAAGAAATTCCTAGACTCAATAAATTGTAAAAATACAGAATAAAAGTAGAAAAGGAGTCTTCAGAATTTTGATGACTTTGACGCTTGGAATTATGCAGTACATCGTCCGTTGAATAAGATTTCATGTATCCTGAAATAGTTAGCAGCATTGTCTATATTTTGTATATGGACTAAAGTGTAAGTCGATTATCGAAATCGGGTGTGACCATGGAATGGGCCAACAATCTCCCCCATTTTGATAATTGACAAAACTTGAGTCTATACCAAAATATATTTCAAAAAAATAATATATCAAAATACCTGAAAAAATTGTTTGGGCTGATTTTGGTTATACTCATTTTTCTCCCCCTTTGTCAAGTAGTAAAATGAATCGGCTCCCCCGTAAGTCATGAAGCCAACAATAATAAAAAAAACAAAGTGAAAGAAAACAGTAGTAATCACAGTAATCATAGCATAGAGTGAAATGCAAAAAACTGAAATAACATAAATATTCCACTAGAAAATCAACTGGTACATCTGATAAATGTCTAACTGAAAGAGTTTAGAAAAAAATAAAAGTACTACATAAACTGCATCAAAATCCACTATCCTATGGCTGAAACCATATCACAACTCTGCATCATCTGCACCGGGAGGATCATGAGGAAAATAGGCAGTGGTCGGGTCGAAATACTGAAAAGTGGCCTCATCAGTAAACGGGGACCAGGGAAAGCAGGGTGTGGAAGGATAGTAAGTGGATGGGCTGGATCATGCACCAGGCTGTAATGTAGGTCGGCAATACTGTTTCTCAGCACCTGGGCCTGAGAAATGTGCCTGAACTCTGAGTCCTGATAACGTTGCGTGGAAACCGCAACGAACTCATCAAATCGCTGGTAGAAGGCATGATCAAGTCCTGGAGCAGGGGCCGGAGCAGGAGGAGCATCTGCTGGAGGGGCCTCAGCATCAGCTGGAATATCAGCAGGAGCACCGGGAGGTCGAGGAAACCGACGAGAGCGGGTCAACTCAACAGCAGTAGAAGAAATAGCACACGTTTCAAGATCAATCTCGAAACGGCGAAAGATACTCGCAAGGTGCATAGGAAAAACAAGGTTCCTTCCTGCATTCTTGCAGTTGAGCATCCAGGACATCATGGTTTTTGGAATTGAAAAGGGAATTCCAAAATGAATGTGATACAAAGCAGAGAGTTCCAAAAATGTGACTTCATCAGTAGAGCCTTTCTTCGGAAGAAGGGCTGAGAAAATCATGCGATGAAGTTCGTAGAAATTTTGGTTAAGATGTCGAGAAAATATTCTCCGAGGAGGAGAGTGGGGTGACAGATCAATTCCCTAAAAGAAGCTAAGGTGACATCTGCAGGGAACTGAATGTGGTGGATGTCAACAAGAGCTTCACCAATATCAGGAACGTGAAAATATTCACTGATATCAGTGGCGCTAAATTCAAGTTCCTGTCCAGCAACGCAGGAATAGAAATTTCCGTTTTGTTTTACTTGCAAGTGCAGTAAAACATCCGGACAGCATTGTCATAAATATTATCTTGGACTTCAAAAAAGTCGCGAAATCCAAGTAGTTCAAAAGTAGGAACATATTCGAAGAAGATTGTAAAGTTGACAAATGCTCCAGTACAAATACGACGGAGAGAAAAGGAATCAAACCAGAGATTGGAAAAGTCTCTGTCGGGAAACAGAGTGCCATCGAATTCCTCGGGATCTCTAGGTTTGGCTGGACTGAACAAACTGGCTGGAGTGTTGTCGGAAGATGAGGAAGCACCCTGGGAAGAATTTCCTCGTTGACGCTTCGGAGCCATGTGGAGATGGAGAAGATCGTCGAAGCCTTGTACGAAGGGAAGAGGAAAGTCTTCTAGAAGGAGGTAGAGCTATTTCTCGTTTTGGTGTGGAGAAATAGTGGAAGAAAGGGGGATTAAATAGGTGCTAGGGCCGGCTGTTCGGTTCTGGAACCATCACAGCGCCGACCGAACTCGGTCCGAGTTCGGTCCGAACTCGGTCAGAGTTCGGGCCGAGTTCGGTCACTTGCATTTCCGAGGCAGTCAATGCAGTCAGAGTATATTAAAAGTTTAATAAATAAAGTTTGACTGATTTATATTTTAACTGCTGTAATTTTGGGTTAACTGTAGGGGATGTCCCAGCTAACGGTGGTTCACCGGGGAACACTTAAGTACCGCTTCGCTTCGACCGTAGCCGTGGTGACAGACATGCCCTTTATAAGTTTGTCCCCAAAATAACTTTCGTTAAATAAATAAATAATCAAGTTATTTAAAAACAGTTTAAAATACCATATGCATTAAGAGTCCGAAAATTCAAGGATGCCGAGCTCACGCCTCAAGATGTTGAACGGTCTTCAGCCAAGGGTTTAGTGAAAATATCTGCTAGTTGATGTTCAGTATTAATGAATTTTAAGCAAATATCCCCGTGTTGTTGATGATCACGTAGAAAATGATGTCTAACTTCTATGTGCTTTGTGCGTGAATGACAGATAGGGTTCTTAGTTAAATTAATTGCACTAGTGTTGTCACAGTATATAGGAACATTTGTATAGTGCAGATTATAGTCCTCTAAGGTTTGCTTCATCCACAAAATTTGAGCACAACAACGTCCTGCGGCGATATACTTAGCCTCAGTTGTTGATAATGCTACTGAATTTTGCTTCTTGCTAAACCAAGAGACTAGGGCCTTTCCCAAGAAATGACATGTACCACTGGTACTTTTACGGTCCACTTTGCATCCGGCAAAATCCGCATCCGAGTAACCTATAAGGTCAAAGGATTTGGTTTTGGGATACCATAAGCCAACTGTAGAAGTTCCTTTAAGGTATCGGAAGATACGCTTAACGGCACTAAGATGTGATTCCTTAGGATTTGCCTGATATCTTGCACAGATGCAAACACTAAACATAATATCAGGGCGAGCAGTTAAATATAATAAACTACCAATCATACCTCGATACTTACGCTGATCAACAGGTTTGCCACTTTCATCAGCATCAAGCTTTGTAGATGTAGCCATAGGCGTCCCAATTGGCTTTACATTTTCGAAGTCGTACTTCTCAGTATGTCCTTCGTGTACTTGGCTTGGTTGATGAATGTTCCATTTGAGTGTTGTTGATTTGCAATCCTAGGAAGAAGTTCAGCTCTCCCATCATGCTCATTTCAAATTCACTCTGCATACACTTGGCAAATTTTTGACAAAGTTGTTCATTAGTAGAACCGAATATAATGTCATCTACATAAATTTGCACTAGAAGTATATCATTATCAAAGATTTAATAAAAAGAGTAGTATCAATTTTGCCTTTTGAAAACCATTATCAAGTAAGAAGGCGCTTAGGCGTTCATACCAAGCACGAGGTGCTTGTTGAGTCCATAGAGTGCTTTCTTAAGCTTGAAGACGTGATCAGGTTTTTGAAAATCTTCAAAACCAGGGGGTTGTTTCACAAAAACTTCTTCTTTCAAAAATCCATTTAAAAATACGCTTTTCACGTCCATTTGAAAAAGTTTGAAATCCTTAAAACAAGCAAAAGCGCAAAACATGCGAATGGCTTCTAGTCTAGCAACAGGAGCATAGGTCTCATCATAATCAATTCCTTCTTCTTGATTATAACCTTGTGCAACTAGACGTGCTTTGTTGCGTAGAACTTGACCATCTTCACTAAGTTTATTTCGGAACACCCATTTGGTACCAATTATCGATTGACCAATAGGTTTAGGAACGAGTTCCCAAACTTGGTTTCTCTCAAATTGATTAAGTTCCTCTTGCATGGCAGAAATCCAAAATTCATCAGAAAAAGCCTCATTAACATTCTTAGTTCTATTTGAGAAATAAATGCTACATTAGCTGCTACCTCAGAATCTCTAAGAGATGAACGAGTACTTACACCTTTGGATACATCACCTATTATGAGAGTTTCTGGATGATCTGGTTTGAATCTTAATGATTCGAATCTTTGGGCCATACCTTTCACAAGGCTCTTCTCAGTTCCTGCATCTTCAGGACTTTTATCGGTTCTTGCCTCTTGGGTAGGATCTTTCTCAGAGCTCTTCTTTGTCTTTGTAGGTGCATCTTCATCATCACTGTCGCTAGATCTATGACTATTCAACTCATCAAAGGTAACATTAACACTTTCTTCAACAATCAAAGATCTTTTATTGAAAATTCTATATCCTTTACCTTAGCAGCATATCCGAGAAATATCCCGTCATCTGCTTTCGAGTCGAACTTTCCCAAGTTATCCTTGGTGTTCAGGATAAAACAGCGACAACCAAAAACTTTAAAATAAGATATGTTTGGAATTCTTCCAAACCAAAGCTCATATGGTGTTTTCTTCGATATAGGTCGAATTAACACCCTATTTAAATATGACAGGCTGTACTAACAGCTTCTGCCCAAAAATATTTAGGAATTATGCTGATTAAGCATGACTCTAGCCATTTCGCTTAGAGTACGATTCTTCCGCTCCACAACACCATTCTGTTGGGGTTCTAGGACAAGAAAATTCGTGGTAGTATCCACTATCATCACAAAACTTTTTGAAATCAGTATTCTCGAATTCGCCACCATGATCACTTCGGATACGAGTAATCATGAAGCCTTTTTCGTTTTGAACCTTTTTACAAAATATCTGAAATTCAAAAATTGCATCACTTTTGTTTGATAAAAAATAAACCCATGTAAACGAGAGAAATCATCAACAATGACAAAAGCATAGAGTTTACCGCCAAGACTAGCGACTCTACTAGGACCAAATAAATCCATATGAATCAACTGCAAAGGTCTCGAAGTACTTACAGCGTTGATGGATTTAAAAGAACCTATGTGCTTTGTTCTTTCACAGTCAGCACATACCATGTCTCTCTTGAATGGAATTTCTGGGAGTCCTTTTACCAACTTCTTTGTGTTCAGGCGTGAGATAGTATCCATGTTTGCATGTCCTAGTCTCATGTGCCATAGCCAGCTTTCATTTTGATTGGCTACTAGACACCTTCCTGCATTATTAGTATTCTCCAAAAAGAAAACATATATATTGTCTTCTCTAATCCCTTTATATATGGGATCACCAGATGACATATCATATAGTACATTTCTTTCACAAAATTGATGCCATAACCATTATCTGCCAAATGACTTATACTCAGTAGGTTATGTTTTAATTCGGTTACTAGACAAACATCTTTTATATAGGGTAAGGAGACATACCTACAGTGCCATTACCTATAATGTTACCTCTCAAGTTATTTCCGAAGGAGACATATCCTTCTTTCTTCATCGATAGCGTAGCGAATAAAGATGCATCACCAGTCATGTGTCGCGAACATCCGCTATCGAGGATCCACTTGCTTCTAGCATGAGAGGGTTGAGGGTCCACCTACAAAACAAGTAGATGAATCCTTTGGTACCCATTTTCTGAAGGGTCCATGCTGATTAGCTTTAGGTCTCCAGACTAAAGTATGGTTATCAACAAGTTTTCTTGCAAGACAGTATTATGATATATGACCATGTGTACCACAATACGTGCAAGTCAGTTTAGAACCAGATGAGGTTGAAACTGAGTTCACATGCTTGTTTGGTTTCTTGGAGAACCTATAAGTGAAAGCATGATGATATTCGTGTTTCTTATGTGCTTTCTTGTTTTTAGTCCTCTTAGGTGTATGCTTAGCATTAGGACTAAAATTAGGCTCTGTCACAGGTATAGCCTGTTTGCCTAACTTGATTTCTAACTTTTTAGAAATCGCAATAGACTCTTCATATTTAGCAGTCATAACTGAGAGTCTGTGTTCTGTTACTAAGTGCATTCTCTTCTCTGTGTCATACAGTTTTTGCATCTTACCATAATCTCTTTCTTTCTTTTGAATAGTGAGGATAGCCTCATGATAGTCTACCTTGAGTTTGGCTATCTCTTCCGTGTTACCGGTAGTAGACGTCTCTTTAATCTCTTGAAGAAGATTAGACAGTCTAGCTATCTCGGCTGTGTGTGCCTTAATCTCTTTTCGAGATTGCTTATACTTGTCGAGCACAGTTTTGTGATCTTCAAGTAAGTCGCTAAAGGCAGTCTCTAGTTCTTCAAAAGTAAACTCATCAAACAGAGGATTAGATGATACCTTTTCGAATGCCATAAGACAAACATTTGCATTGCTGCAGGGTCTGTCTTCTCTTCTGAGTCACTGGCATCACTCTCGTGCCAGATGCTTGTGTTGGCATACTTTCGGCCAGATGTGGATCTTCTGTTTGATCTTGACCGATCATATGGACTGCTCTTCTTGATAGCTGGACAGTCCTTCTTCATGTGCCCTGATTTCTTGCATCCGAAGCATATTGTCTCGTCTTCATTGCTTTCTTGGATGTCTTTCTTCTTTCTGCTTGTGAACTTTAGATATTTCTTGAAGTTCTTCACAAGTAAGGCACGTTCATCACCACTTGATGATTCTTCGTCTGAGTCATTGCATGCTGATTTTCTTGCTTGAGCTTTGAAGGCGATAGTCTTTTCTTTTGGTGTGGCCTCTTCAAAATCTTGTAAGTCGAGCTCATGAGTCATCAACTTGCCCATCAATGTTTCTAAAGTCATCGTGGTGAGATCGTTTCCTTCAATGATTGCTGTGGCTTTTGGATTCCAGTTCTTTGTAAGAGCCCGCAGCACTTTCCTGATCTTCTCATGGTTGCTGTAATCTTTACCAAGAGATTGAAGGAGATTAGTTATATCAAGGAAACGAGTAAACATCTGTGTAATTGACTCACCAGGTTTCATTTTAAAAGATTCATATTCCTGAGTCAGTCTACTGATTTTGGATTCCTTAACTTGGGAAGTCCCTTCATGGGTTACCTCAAGAAGTTTCCAAATTTCATGAGACGTCTTGCAGGTAGAAACTCTATTGAACTCTGTTTTGTCAATTGCACAGAATAGTGCATTGATGGCTCAAGCATCAAGACTAGCCTTTGCTTTTTCAGCATCGGTGTACTTGTCATGCGGCTTTTCCATAAGAATACCTTCAACCACTGTAGGTGGTGGTTTCTATATCCATCAATGACTATAGACCATAAATCAAAATCTAGAGACTTTAGAAAGAAAGTCATACGTGTTTTCCAGTATGTATAGTTTGTTCCATCAAATAGGGGAGGTCTATTTGTGGATTGCCCTTCACCGTTGAATATAGATTTCACGGCTGCCATATATATACTCTCTAGGATATATGAGAAGATAACCCGCTTTGATACCAATTGTAGGATCGTTGAGCACTTCTAGAGGGGGGTGAATAGAGTGCGTGTGTGCAGCGGAAATAAAATCACCAATTAAAAATTTAAACAATGGCAATGATGTAAGAGCAGTAAATAAAGATAGGAGAATCAAACTCAGTAACACAGCGATGTATACTGGTATCCCTCTGAGAGGACTAATCCAGTCTCGAGTACTCTTGCTCGATGTTAATCCACTAAAGGCACAAGCTTTAACTGAGTGCTTGCAACTCTTACACCACCGTGCTTGTTGACGAGTGCACGACCAACTCCAACATACACCGTGCTTGGTGACGAGCGCACGACCAGCTCCACAACAGGAATTGTTGTTGAAACTTGACGACCTCTTTACAACTCTGAATAACCAAAAGACTTCTAAATCAAATGTGATAGTACTGGCTTTTGGCTAAGAGAAGTATAGGTGAGATTTGAAATTCTTGGATCACTTAGAAAACACTTGAGATGAAATAGAGAAGAGATGAAGAATGAATTGATGTTTTGAAATGAAAAGTTCTTCTCTATTTATAGGTGTTTTCACCAACCGAACTCGGGCAGAACTCGGGCAGAGTTCGGATACAAAAATCTCGCAATATAGACGTTGCTCGCAGATTTGGAGGCAACTGAAGTTTGAATACAAACTGACCGAACTCGGTCAGAGTTCGGGCCGAACTCGGCTGTGAGTTCTGTCAGGAGATTTAAAAATTGTTTTCAAACAGTTTTTGGAAATTTGTAAAATCATTTAAAAGGAATATTTTCGAAATATAATTATGGAATATTTGTAATATTAGGGTAAAAGTAGATTTTGAAAAATGAGAATAATTTTTAACCCTAAGCCAGTAATACCATACTTGATTTTACAAAGAAATTCCTAGACTCAATAAATTGTAAAAATACAGAATAAAAGTAGAAAAGGAGTCTTCAGAATTTTGATGACTTTGACGCTTGGAATTATGCAGTACATCGTCCGTTGAATAAGATTTCATGTATCCTGAAATAGTTAGCAGCATTGTCTATATTTTGTATATGGACTAAAGTGTAAGTCGATTATCGAAATCGGGTGTGACCATGGAATGGGCCAACAGCCTGTAAGGTCCGGGATAGGCATAGGTATAAGGCATAATCACAGAAATTTCACAATTGACATGACATTTATTTATCTAGAAATATTACATACTTGGTATAGAATTCATCAAAACACATATTATACATATTTGATTCATTGTCTTCAAACACATAATTTACATAATTGAAGATGTTCTCAAAATGAAGCTACATTCTATCCGTTCTATATCATTCATAGAGATCGTTCTCAGTGTACGCATGATCCACATCTTGATCTTCAACAATCTCTAGTGCACAAAACTAGGTCGTCAATACGACGAGCAAGCCCTCAGTCAAAGGAGGAAGTATGATTACGTAATGATAAGACAAGTGAAACATGATAGTATCTAGAGCAATTAAACTCATACCTTGATATCAGTCAAAAGTAAGTAATTCTCAATTTAATGTCACAAGGGCACGACAAGATCTTTTAGACCTAAATGCAATTTAGAGAAACTTTCTGGATCACACACTCGCCTAGCATCTCAACAATAACCCCATTTGCCCGGGATCAGGCTCGTACAAAACGGGTTGGTGCTTAGATTCTCCAGCCGTCTGTACTATCACATATTGATGTGATTACAAGCAAGATAACATCATGAGTGGTTTTCGAATCATCTGGGTCGAATCATCGCATTATGTGTTATAACAGGAAGTTCGTATGACTTGGACTTTTCTAAGAATATCGAACCCATTCATTAGAAAGCTGAGTTGAACTCAGAGCCTAGATATCTAATATTAATAAGTATTCTGAGCTGAAAACTCAGGATAATGTGCAAATGGATAGCTGAGCTGAAACTCAGGGCCTGGATGTCCAATTACGATCAAGAAGGTGAGTTAAGTCTCACCCCGGATATTCGTACGGCCGCACGAACACCGTATTAGGGACTGATCAGTACGAAAATAAAAATTATATTGCAAAGAAGTCAGCCGGATGTGATCCAATGGTTTCTCTCCCAAACCCCATGCAACCTATTCTAGACATTCATACTTCAGAGAAACCATCTCCCAAACAGGAGTCCTAGAAGTTAAGTCGCATTTCAATATTAGTTTCATCTTTTCCGAAACTAAAGCAGTCCGAGAAATATTGGAACCAAGGTAAAATTCTAAGGTATCCAATTGGACATGATTTCCAAAAATCTCTCCGATATTATAGATCGGAGATGGATGGTTCAAATGGTCTAGAACATGAGTCAAAAGTTTCTAAAGAGTCCGAATTGACGAAAATAGACTAACTCTGAAAATTCTCAAAATTTCGGCAGAGTCTCCTTTGTATTTACTGACCCGAAAATCAAACCGATACAAGTAAACACAAAAGAATAATATATGGGCACGTCGACCCCTTCGGTGGAGCAACTCTCAACACCGGCAATACGCAAATATATAACCGGGTACACCGACCCCTTCGGTGGAGCAACTCTCAACACCGGCAACACGCAATACAATAAAGTTATGCAAAATAATTAAGCTTTCTTACCTTAGTAAGCAAGCAAGCATGTTTTTAATTCTTGGTTTTGCAAGTGCTTTATCTAAACGCTATTCAAGTCAAAACAATATGGATATTAGTAACATAACGATGCCAAGATACTATTATTTGCTATAACCACATTAGCTTCTTTTAGAGATACAACAAAAGGTTTAATGTTGAAAACTATAAATATAGGGTTATGCTAACATGTAGGTGCCCATAACCATCGACTTTAACTAGTAAATCATGCTAACACGTGATCATTGAGTAAAATACAATTTTGGACAGATTTATGGTAGCAAGTTAATTTGCTAATTTCCTAAAAATTATCACAAGTAGACATAATTCATGAAAAAATAATAAACCATACATGTTGAATCTCATTGGAGTGAAAAGGTTAATGTTCTAAGTTGTAACGAGACTTATAGGTTGAGTTCTATAATTATGTCAAAGTGTTAATATACTTGTGTATGTGTATGTCAAGATGTATATATGTGCTAAGAGTATCTATGTGCATACCCAATACATGTACGTAGGTCTCATGCTTAAAGATTAATCTACGGATAATATCTATATGTATATACATACACACATAAACACAACAAGATTTGAAATGCAAAAGTCTATACATGGATCTCTACCAATTCTTAGGCTCATAAGCACATTATATATCTTATGGTTGGATTTTTGTCAGTAGTAACAAAAATTTCAGAATTAAAATGATCCTTATTATTTCAAGAAATTTAAGAAAAACCTAATTTAAACAAATTCTCAAATAGAGTAGGTTACATATAATTTGTCAAGGTAAATACATATTTATATTTATGTCAAGTGTATCTATGTATGCATTCATACATTTGGTTAGGTTTAATGCATAAATATCATTCCAAGGAAAAATCTATCTCTCTTCTATATATATATATATACATACGTATACAATAATATACTAGCGCATCACATTGCCAAATGGTTGAATTTTTTTCGTAGTTACGAGAAATTCATAATATAAACATACTTGTAATTATCATACAAATTTTCAAGAATATACAATTATTATGGAACATTTCAAGAGGAAGGAGGAGAGAGGGCTTGCCTTGAGTTCTTAGAGTGCTTCCTAGAGGAAAGTTATTCCTAAAGCTCCAATTCAGAACTTAGGGCACAAATTTGAGAATTGGGGTTAATCACAAAACCTACAATTATTAATCAAAGAAATTGAAGAGAAAAGAGGGAAGGAAATTGGAAAAAAGAAGAGAGAAGAAATAAGAAGATGAAGAAGGGGGGGTCGGCTGGTGGGCGACCGGGCGGCGGCGCCGGCGGCGGCACAGCAGCCGCGGCAGTAGCCACGCAACAGCCGTGGCGGTAGCAGCAAATGCAGTAGCAGCAGCGGTAGCAGCTGCATAAGTAGCAGCAACAACCACAATTAGGAGGGGAAAGGGAAAAGGAAGGAAAGAAGAAGAAGAAAAAGAAATGGGAAGAAGAAGCATGAGAAAATCTCACCTGGAGGAAGAAGGGAAAGAGAATGAATTTTCTCTTTCATTCCAATTCATTTTAAAAGAATTGAATGAAATAAAAAGAGAAATTACTAAAATGCCCTTAGAGATTGTCATGAGGCATGAGTGCCATTTGGCACTCTACCTTGCATGTTTGCCACATAATCCCCTAAGTAAGAATGCAAAAATAAATTTTGCATGAGGGGCATTTTGAAAAGGAAATTGATTTTATTATTTACACTATATATATATATAATAATTAATTTTTTTAAGAAATAATATAGCAAAAATTTTGAAAGGTTGATAATAATTAAAAATACCTAAAAAAATAATAATAATAAAATTTAAGGTTATGACACTCTACCACCACCTTAATTAAATTTTGTCCCCGAAATTTAAAGATAAGAGAGGTAGAAAAGGATAGGTTGTTAAGTACCTTAATCATCAAAGAGGTAGGGGTACAGTTGTCGTATCTCATCTTCCCTTTCTCAAGTAGATTCTTCCGGTGAGTCCATGTTCCAAGATACTCGAACCAAAGAGATGGTCTTGTTCTTAAGAATCTTCTATCTTCGATCTAGGATCTCTACCGGTTTCTGTTCAATGCGGAGAGTTGGGCTAACTGTGATTTCCGAATGATCCAGTATGTGACTGGGATCTGGCACATACTTTCGCAGTTGAGATACATGGAAGTCGTCGTGAACTCCTTCGAGAGATGGTGGCAAGGCCAATCGATAAGACATGTCACCGGCTCGATCCAGGACGTCGAATGGGCCTATATACCTTGGGCTCAACTTCCCTCTTATTCCAAACCGGATGGTTCCTTTAGTTGGTGAGATCTTCAGAAATACATGATCACCAGGTTTAAAGTTCAAGATTCTCCGATGCTTATCTGCCAACATCTTGTGCCTGTCCTGCGCAGCTTGAAGATGACTTCTGATTGCCTTGACTATGTCTACTGTCTGTGTGACCAACTCTGGCCCTAGAAGTTGTCATTCTCCGACGTCACCCCAACACATAGGTGATCTGCACTTTCTTCCATACAGTGCTTCAAATGGCACCATCTTGATGCTGGCCTGATAACTGTTATTATAAGAGAATTCTACCAGATGCAGATGGTCATCCCATGATCCCTGGAAATCTAGAGAGCACGCTCTCAACATGTCTTCCAAAATTTGTATCATCCTTTCTGACTGCCCATCAGACTGTGGGTGATATGCTGAACTAAACTTCAGACGACTGCCAAGGCTGTCTTGCAAGCTTCTCCAAAACTTGGAGGTGAACCGAGTATCCCTGTCTGAGACGATACTTACCGGCACCCCATAGTAGCTAACAACTTCCTTCATATACATATTCGCTGGATGCTCCATAGATTGTCCAACTCAAATGGTAGAAATCTCGCAGACTTTGTAAGCCTATCCACTATCGCCCAGATGACATTGTTACCTTTTTGTGTTCTTGGGAGTCCTGATACAAAATCTATTGTTATATGCTCCCACTTTCATTCAGGTACTGGTAGTGGTTGCAGTAGTCCAGCAGTCCGTTGGTGCTCAGCTTTCACTTGTTGGCACACTAAATATTTGAGACAAATTTAGCTATCTCTCGCTTCATTCCATGCCACCAAAATTTTTGCCTCATCCTGGTACATCTTCGTACTCTCAGGATGAATGGAGTACTGAGAACTATGTGCTTCAGTCATTAGCTAAGTCCGGAGTTCTCCAAATGGTACACACAAACGACTCCCGAACCTCAAGGATCCATCAGAATGCTTCATCAATCCAGTTTGCCCCAGCTTCAGTTTGACTCCACAGTTTTTGCAGCTTCACATCCTTCTTCTGTGCCTCCTTAATTCTCTCCACTAAAGAAGATTGTACTTGTAAACTTTCCCAAATTCTATCTACAACTGGGCATATCACTTCAATCCCTATTTTTCTGAGGTCATCTAATATCTCCTTGGGCGTGTTCATAAAAAATGCTTCAGGCCTCCTACTCAGAGCATCTGCCACTCTGTTCGCCTTGCCTGGATGATACTCTAACTCCATATCAAAATCCTTAAGCAACTCTAGCCATCTATGTTGCCTCATATTTATCTCCTTTTGGGTGAACACATATTTCAAACTTTTATGATCTGTGTAAATCTTGATCTATTCACCATACAAGTAATGCCTCCACAGTTTCAGTACAAACACAACAGCTGCTAACTCCAGATTATGTGTTGGATAGTTCCCTCATGAACCTTCAACTGTCGCGAAGCATAAGCGATAACCCTTCCGTGCTGCATCAGTACACAGCTCAAACCCTTACCAAAAGCATCACTGTAAATCTCGTAACCTCCTGATCCTGAGGGTAAAGCTAGTACTGGTGTTGTGACAAGTCTTTCCTTTAATTCCTCAAATGCCGCTTGACATTTATCAGCCCAAACAAATTTCTCATTTTTCCGAGTCAATCTAGTAAGCGGCTCGACTATTCTGGAAAAGTTCTCCACAAATCTTCTATAGTATCCAGCTAAATCAACGAAACTTCGAATCTCCGCTATATTCTTGGGAGTAGGCTATTTTGACTGCTTCTATTTTCTTAGGATCTACTGTTATTCCTTCTCCACTTACTGTGTCCCAAGAAAGAAATTTCTTTTAACCAAAACTCGTATTTACTCAGCTTTCCATACAGCTTCTCCTATCGTAGAGTCTCAAGTACTATCCTCAAATGTTCTTCGTGCTGCTCATCGTTCTTCGAGTAGATCAATATGTCATCAATGAACACATCATAAATTTCCAAATATTGATAGAATATTCTATTCATCAAATCCATGAATATGGCCGGAGCATTTGTCAATCCAAAAGGCATGACTTGGAACTCATAATCCATATCTAGTTCTAAAAGCAGTCTTTGGTATGTCTTCTTTCTTAATTCACTTGATAATAGTCTGATCTGAGATCGATTTTGGAAAATACAGTTGCTCCAAAATTGGTCGAATAATTCATCGATCCTAGGGAGTGGATATTTGTTCTTGATTGTCAGTTCATTCAGTGCTCTATAATCTATTACCAATCTCAGGCTCCCATCCTTTTTCTTTACAAATAGAACAGGCGCTCCCCACGGAGAAACACTAGGCCTGATAAACTCCTTAGCTAGCAATTCCTTGATTTGTTTATTTAATTCTGCTAGTTCTTCCTTATTCATTGGATATATCTTCTTAGCAATTGGGGCTGCTCCAGAAATTAGATCAATACTAAATTCAACTGCCCTATTCGGTGGCAATCCAGATAATTCATCAGAAATACATCCTTAAACTCATCTACAATCCTTGGCCATTCCTCTATTACTTGGTTCATGAGACTCCTAAGTTCAAACCTCTCTAACTCCTCTTTGTCAAACTCCTTCTAAGCTCTAACAAATTCATACAACTTCTTACTAGGTAAGGAAAACTGAACTTTTCCTTGTCCACAGTCAATGATTGCTGAGGTTGCTATTAACCAATCCATTCCAAATACTATATCATAGTTGTCCATGGAAAAGACTAATAGTCTAGTTCGGAAGCTTGCTCCTCCCATTTTGATTGGACAGTTTCTACAAATTCGACTCACTTCTACTAACCATTGTCCGTAAGGATTTTCAATTTTCTAACTAGAGGTTGAGTCTCAATATTATACTCAGTTATGAATGATACGGATATGAAGGAATGAGTAGCTCCAGAATCAAACAATACTGATACAGGGCTAGAAGAAGCGAGTATAGTACCTGTCACCACGTCTTCCGCAATTCCAGCTTCATTGCTATCCATCATAAAGGCTTGACCGTAATTCTTATTCTTTCTATTGTTGTGGTTCTGATTAGCCTTTTGAGCTTAATGGAATTGATGCACCTGTGGTACCAATGCTGGTCTCTGCTGATATCCTGTAGGGGCATGACCTTGTGCTTGTGGCGCTGTAGCAGCATTAACCTGGGCTCATTACTTTGAAAGAAAGGCCTTTGTTGAAATCCATGGTTTGTAGCTCTTGGTCCCCGTGCATTATTCTGTACTACAGATCTTCTATTGTTCTGGGGATATTGGTTCAACCGGTGGTTAGAGGATCCACACTTCAGGCACTTTCCTTGAAGTCTTCTGCAGTTATTCTTTGTATGTCCTGACTTCCCGCAGTAAGAACAGCTTAGCGTGACTCTATTCTGCTCATGCTGAGCACGCTTCTGTTGTCCTTATCCCGAAGTCCTTCCTTGAGGTGAGCCGGTCTCAAGACTCCGCTTTTGTCCTGCAGCCTTCGAGTTGTTCTTATCATTTTGCATCCTTTCTTGGTCTCTTGCAGCTTCGACCACTTCTGCGTAAGTCTGACATCTGTAGGGGGCAACTTTTATCTTCAGCTTATCGTCTAACCCTTCCATGAATCGGACTACCTTTGCCTTCTCCGTAGTCACCATGCTCGAAGCATACCGGCTTAGTCTTGTGAATTCCGCCGAGTATTCATCGACATATGCCTTATTCTGCTTCAAATGTAGGAATCTCCTTTCCAGCTCCAACTTGGCACTTGGGGAAAAGAATCTCTTTTCAAATTCTTCCTTAAATTTTTCCCATGATACAATCTCATCTGATTCTTTCGGGTGTAAGGAGCTCCACCAGATATCGGCAACATCCTTCAGTTGAATCCTTACAAGAGACACTATGTTATTTGGCGTGATCTTTGTGCCCTTCAGCAAGCCTTCTGTGGTCCTAATCCTGTGCCGTTTCCATAGGAGTTTCAGTCCCCTTGAACTCTGGGGGCTTAATCGTCGTGAAATTCGAAATGGTCCCAGCCTTAGGAGCAGCAGCGACATCCAATCTTTCCAGTAGCTTTGCAGACACAGCTTGGAAAAGTTGGATTTGTTGGGTGTTGGCTGCCAAGATTTTTTGAAAACTTTCCATAGCGTCTGTCGAACGCATCTCGGTGGTTTCCGTTTGCAATGTGTCAGAATTTGGTGAAGAAGACATTTCCTAAATATTAAGGATGAAAATTCTTAATGCAAAATTTAAAGGAGAATCTTAAAGAACTTAATTGTTAAAGGAGATAAAAAGGCAATCGCAATTAAGATAGTTAAAGCCAAAAGAAGCATATTTCATTCATTCACAAAACAGGATTACAATATGCTTCACAAGGAAGTCCTTACGACTTCTATACTCTAAACCCTATACAAAGCTATTTACATCTGTTGTAATTTCCAAAATATTATACAACAGAAAAAAATTCCCTCTACACCTCCACATCATATCTTTCTACATATACATATACATATATCTGCTGATCCGTCAAAATGTTGTGCAGCAGACAAAAATAAACTATCCCATTTTCCAGTTATCCTGACTAAACCCTCGTCAGCTTCAGGTAAGTGATCTCCAGAATCTTATTGTAGGGGTTGATCTCTTCCCACTCGCTTATGGTCCCATCATACCCATAAGTAAAGGGAGATGGACCGTCCTTCGCAAGGAAGAATATAAGACGTAATTCCTTCTCATAATAACTTCTGCTCCATCTTCAATGTCCCGAATCTTGGGACGCAGGCGATGGAAATATACTCCGAATACTGGCAGTTCTGCATCGTCCACCACTAGCCAAGCTTTCCGGGAACTGTCATAACCGTAGAAGGTTCGGTCACTCCCGTCCCAATAAATGCTTGGCATAAATCGAGCCATGACCTATACCCAAAAATTCTCGAATTAGAAATCTATGACAAGAAACAATGCATCATCAATGTTTAAATAAAGTTTAATCAAGATTCATATCCCAAATCCTTGCATAATCCTCGATTCTTTAATTAGGAATTCAATCTTCAATTTAAATATTTCTGTCATAGGGTAGTTCAAGTAAGTCCTTAGAATATCTAATATCTACCTATACAATCTCCTTAACCTATACACTATCCTTAAAGACTAGACCTGCATGGGCCACCAAACAAAAGAGACGTGTCACGTCCCGGTTCCCAGGACTCGAGGCACGTGATACTTCTCTCCAGGCTACGCAACTGTACAATGAGTATCGAATTGTACCCTGCGATTGTCACCTGTAAGGTCCGGGATAGGCATAGGTATAAGGCATAATCACAGAAATTTCACAATTGACATGACATTCATTTATCCAGAAATATTACATACTTGGTCTAGAATTCATCAAAACACATATTATATATTTGATTCATTGTCTTCAAACACATAATTTACATAATTGAAGATGTTCTCAAAATGAAGCTACATTCTATCCGTTCCACATCATTATAGAGATCGTTCTCAGTGTACGCCTGATCCACATCTTGATCTTCAACAATCCCTAGTGCACAAAACTAGGTCGTCAATACGACGAGCAAGCCATCAGTCAAAGGAGGAGGTATGATTACGTAATGATAAGACAAGTGAAACAAGATATAGTATCTAGAGCAATTAAACTCATACCTTGATATCAGTCAAAAGTAAGTAATTCTCAATTTAATGTCACAAGGACACGACAAGATCTTTTTAGACCTAAATGCAATTTAGAGAAACTTTCTGGATCACACACACTCGTCTAGCATCTCAACAATAACCCCATTTGCCCGGGATCAGGCTCGTACAAAATGGGTTGGTGCTTAGATTCTCCAGCCGTCTGTACTATCACATATTGATGTGATTACAAGCAAGATAACATCATGAGTGGTTTCCGAATCATCTGGGTCGAATCATCGCATCATGTGTTATAACAAGAAGTTCGTTTGACTTGGACTTTTCCAAGAATATCGAACCCATTCATTAGATAGCTGAGCTGAACTCAGGGCCTGGATCTAATGAATTAATAAGTATTCTGAGATGAAAACTCAGGATAATGTGCAAATGGATAGCTGAGCTGAAACTCAGGGCCTGGATGTCCAATTGCGATCAAGAAGGTGAGCTAAGCCTCACCCCGGATATTCGTATGGCCGTACGAACGCCGTTTCAGGGACTGATCAGTACGAAAATAAAAATTATATGCAAAGAAGTCAGCCGGGTGTGATCCAACGGTTTCTCTCCCAGACCCCATGCAAACTATTCTAGACATTCAGACTTCAGATAAACTATCTCCCAAATGGGAGTCCTAGAAGTCAAGTAGCATTCCAATATTAGTTTTGTCTTTTCCGAAACTAAAGCAGTCCAAAAATATTGGAACCAAGGTAAAATTCCAAGGTATCCAATTGGACATGATTTCCAAAAATTCCTCCGATATAATAGGTCGGAGATGGATGGTTCAAATGGTCTAGAACATGAGTCAAAAGTTTCTAAAGAGTCTGAATTGACGAAAATAGACTAACTCTGAAAATTCTCAAAAATTTTGGCAGAGTCTCCTTTGTATTGTCTCCTTTGTATTTACTGACACGAAAATCAATCTGATACAAGTAAACACAAAGAATAATATATGGGCACGTCGACCCCTTCGGTAGAGCAACCTCAACATCGGCAATACGCAAATATATAACTGGGTACGCCGACCCCTTCGGTGGAGCAACTCTCAACACTGGCAACACGCAATACAATAAAGTTATGCAAAAATAAAGCTTTCTTACCGTAGTAAGCAAGCAAGCGTGTTTTTAATTCTTGATTTTGCAAGTGCTTTATCTAAACGCTATTCAAGTCAAAACAATATGGATATTAGTAACATAACGATGCCAAGATACTATTATTTTCTATAACCACATTAGCTTCTTTTAGAGATACAACAAAAGGTTTAATGTTGAAAACTATAAATATAGGGTTATGCTAACATGTAGGTGCCCATAACCATCGACTTTAACTAGTAAATCATGCTAACACGTGATCATTGAGTAAAATACAATTTTGGACAGATTTATGGTAGCAAGTTAATTTGCTAATAATCTTCCTAAAAATTATCACAAGTAGACATAATTCATGAAAAATTAATAAACCATACATGTTGAATCTCATTGGATGAAAAGGTTAATGTTCTAAGTTGTAACGAGACTTATAGGTTGAGTTCTATAAATATGTCAAAGTGTTAATATACTTGTGTATGTGTATGTCAAGATGTATATATGTGCTAAGAGTATCTATTGTATACCCATATACATGTACGTAGGTCTCTTGCTTAAAGATTAATCTACGGATAATATCTATATGTATATACATACACACATAAACACAACAAGATTTGAAATACAAAAGTCTATACATGGATCTCTACCAATTCTTAGGCTCATAAGCAGATTATATATCTTATGGTTGGATTTTTGTCAATAGTAACAAAAATTTCAGAATTAAAATGATCCTTATTATTTCAAAAAATTTAAGAAAAACCTAATTTAAACAAATTCTCAAATAGAGTAGGTTACATATAATTTGTCAAGGTAAATACATATTTATATTTATGTCAAGTGTATCTATGTTTGCATTCATACATTTGGTTAGGTTTCATGCATAAATATCATTCCAAGGAAAAATCTATCTCTCTCTTCTATAGATTATATATATATACATACGTATACAATAAAATACTAGCGCATCACATTGCCAAATGGTTGAATTTTTTCGTAGTTACGAGAAATTCAGAATATAAACATACTTGTAATTATCATACAAATTCAAGAATATATGACAATTATTATGGAAGAATTCAAGAGGAAGGAGAGAGAGGGCTTGCCTTGAGTTCTTAGAGTGCTTCCTAGAGGAAAGTTCTTCCTAAAGCTCCAATTTAGAACCTAGGGCACAAATTTGAGAATTGGGGTTAATCACAAAACCTAGAATTATTAATCAAAGAAATTGAAGAAAAAAGGTAAGAAAATTGGAAGAAAGGAAGGAAGAAGAATAAGAAGATGAAGAAGGGGGGTCGGTCGGTAGCGACCGGGCGGCGGCGCCGCAGCAGCCGCGACAGTAGCCGTGCAGCAGCAGCGGTGGTAGCAACAAATGCAGTAGCAGCAGCGGTAGCAGCCGCATAAGTAGCAGCAACAACCACAATTAGGAGGAGAAGGGAAAAAGAAAAGAAGAGAAGAAAAAAGAAGAAGAAGAAGAAGAAGAAGAAGAAGAAGAAGAAATGGGAAGGAGAAGCATGAGAAAATCTCACATGGAGGAAGAAGGGAAAGAGAATGAATTTTCTCTTTCATTCCAATTCATTTTAAAAGAATTGAATAAAAAAAAAGGGAAATTACTAAAATGCCCTTAGAGAATTGTCATGAGGCATGGGTGCCATTTGGCACTCTACCATGCATGTATGCCACATAATCCCCTAAGTAAGAATGCAAAAATAAATTTTGCATGAGGGGATTTTGAAAAGAAAATTGATTTTATTATTTACACTATATATATATATATATATATATAATTTTTTTAAGAAATAATATAGCAAATAATTTTAAAAGGTTGAAAATTTAAAAATACCTAAAATAATAATAATAATAAAATTTAAGGTTATGACAGGAAAGCTGGAAGACGTTGGTGGTGTCAGTGAGCAACTCCGCGCCTGATGGAGTTGTCACGATGGAGACAGTCAAAAGTAGCTTGTTGAATCAGGAGGTCCGATGCAAGCAAGTAGAATCGTCGCAGAGTCCGCTCTGGTGACTTCCTAAGGGAAGAGACCCAATTCCAGATGAGGACATAGAGGAGTTCTCAGAATCCTGCATTTGTGGACCGCAAGGAGGGCTGCTATCACTATGGCAAAAGGGGTCATATCAAGAGGAACTGCATGAAGCTCAAAGCTGAGAAGGCAAAAGACAAGGACGATCAGGAGTATCACACTGTAATGGAAGATATCATTATCACAGCAACCGACGCAGAGAAACCTTGTGGCATGTGTCATGACGGCGACTGGGTCATGGACACGGGAGCGTCGTATCACGCCACTCCATATAGGAGGATCTTTACGTCATACCGCGGAGGCAGGTTTGGACGTGTGAAGATGGTAGACAAGGGGACGGCTGCAGTTGTAGGCATCGATAATGTGCACTTGACAACGGAGCTCGGTGAGAAGCTCATTCTTAAGGGTGTACACCATGTACCGAATTTGTACTACAACTTGGTTTCGGTAGGAAGACTGGCAGATGATAGCTGTCGCAGTCTATTTGGGGACAAAATTTGGATGCTTGCGAAGGGTTTCTAACTGCTGGCTCGGGAAGATTTGTGTTGTGGCATGTACAGGCTTAAGCCGTGAGCTATACATGTTGGCACATTTATTTTGATAACATTAATAGCATCTTTGTGGTTTAGTTTTCTCTATATTTTTAGCAAACAGATACACCCTCAAGATTTTCAATGTCTGCTACAAAGATTTTTATTTATCCAAGCCACTCAGCAACACCACATGAATAGCTTTTAAAAGAAGTCTCCCAAAAATAAGACTGAAGAAAAGACAGCGCATACTCAAAGACTTCTCTCAAAGATTCCAGAATTTAGAATCCATTCAAGGTCTAGGACTTTCTATGTAACACTCAAGGTTGATGAAAAAATAAGCCCCTTCTGTTTTTAAATCAAAATCAATATCTTCAGAAAGGGAATACCGACGGCATACCGCAATGTACCGACGGTATACCGAATTCTTCATGAGAAAACTCTCTATGACGAAACTCGGCATACCGACAGTACACCGCTATGTACCGACGGTATACCGTTTCTAAGCAAGAGAAAACTCTCTGTGACGAAACTCGGCATACCGACGGTACACCGCTATGTACCGACGATGTATACCATTTCTGAGCAAGAAAAAACTCTCTGTAACAAAAATTGGCATACCGTTGTGTACCGACGGTATACCAGTTTTTTGCTTAGAAAACTTTCTGTGAAGAAAGACGACATACCAACGGTATATCGTTGCATACCGCCAGTATTCCGATCTATCTTATTTTGAGTTTTGAACGGACAGATGTCAGCATTAAATGCTCTAACGAATAGATTTATTACCGTTACCTCTCAGGAACGGTATGCCGACGGAATACCGCTTCATATCGACGGTATTCCGTCAGCCTTATGTTTGGAGCATTAAATGTCTAGTTCTTTTGGTTCTCTATTTAAGGTGGTTGTGTCCTCTCTTTAAAGACATCCACTTGAGCCTTAAATTTTCTAAACAACCAAAAGAGCCTCTCCATTACTACTCTACCCAAAGCTTTAATTTGTCATCTAACCGAAGTATGCTTGAGTATTTCAAGAGTTGTATGCTTCGATCTTCAAAGTGTTGTGGAAGATCAAAAGCCCTTTTTCTTTTCCATTGAAGTTAGCGAGCCTTCGTAAGAAAACTCGTGTGTAAGAAGTTGGCGGGTTCTTTGGATCCAAACTCGTATTGAAGTTGACGAGTTCTTTGGATCCAAACTCGTGTGTAACTATTTACTCAAATAGTGGATTAAATCCGGAGAGAGTTTCGGGACTGGAGTGCCCCTTGGAAGGATACCAGGATACATCGAGTGTTTGAATCTCTCTCTTTTACTCTTCATTAAAATAGTAGTATATTGTTTGGTAATTATTTTATTACCCTGTTCACCCCCTCTAGGGTTCTACAATTGGTATCAGAGATTTGTTCTCTTGATTTGGACTCACACCCTGAAAGTGATCTATGGCCACTAACCCTAGCACCAACCCATTTGACAATGAGGGACACTCCAAAATAGACCTCATCTATTTGATAGAACCAACTATAACTATTAGAAAATTAGGATGAGCATTTATCTGAAGTCCATAGATTTCGATTTATGGGATTGTGTGATAAATGGTCTCCCTACATCTTCCGTAGTTATTGAGGAAGTTGCTTCTGAGACCCTTAAGGAGAAACTCACCGAGAATGCCAAGAATCTTGCTAGTCGAGATGCTAAGGCTATGAACGCTCTCTACTGCTCTCTCGATAGCAATGAATTCGATAGAATCTTCACTTGAAAGTCTTCACATGATATTTGGAAATTGCTAGAAGTCACTCACGAGGGAACATCACAAGTAAAGGAATCTAAGATTAGCAGACTCACACAAGAGTATGAATCTTTTAAAATGAAAAAAATGAGTCTATTACTTGTATGTTCACTCATTTTGGTGATATCATAACCCTCTTTCTTCTCTTGGTAAGATATACCCTACTCATGAAAAGATCAGAAAAATCCTCAGAGGACTGACCAAAGGATGGAATCCAAAAGCTACTACCATCATTGAAGGGAACGACTTGATGACGATGAACCTTGAAACCCTCATGGGGAAGCTTATGACCCATGAACTAGACATGAAAGATTAAGAGGAATCTTTCATGCAAGAAAAGGAGAATGAGAAGGCAAAAGAAAATGAGAAGTCCCTAGCCCTCAAGGTTACAAAATCTCACTCAAAGGATAGCTCCGATGATGATGAATCGGATGATGATGAAGAAATAGCTCTCACCGCCAGCACTTCCGAAAGTTCCTCAAGTTCAACAAAACCAAACGATTCAGACGGGACAATGATGAAGAGCCTGCTTGCTACCAATGCAGGAGAACCAGACACATCAAGAGAGATTGTCCCATGACAAGAAAGGATTCTAGCAAATACGAGAAGTCCAACAAAGGAAGCTCATCCTCAAGAAAATATGCCAACACCAGTATTTGGTATGAAAGTGATGACAGTAACTCGGACAATGACATAGAATGCAAACACAATGCAAATGTTTGTCTCATGGCAACCGATGAGGTACTCGATGACTTCTCTTTAAACACTCTTTCTTACGATGATTTTGAAAATGCCATTCTTGAATTACACGAGGAACACAAAGGTGTAAGAAATGAGTACAAGAAATCTCTAAAAGAGGTTGAAGCATGCAAACAAGAAATAGAGAGACTCTCTAACATCATTATTGATGTGAAAGAAAAAACTGCCACCTCTGACAATGATGACATTGAGTCCTTGAGACTAAAGCTAGTAGAATCTGAAGACGTCATTAAAAAAAAGGACGTTGAAATTCAATCCCTCAGAGATGCTTATGATTTTTCATACACAAAACACTTGCTGCTATTCAAAGAGAGTATAACACTTCTATTAAGTATAATGATCTTCTTGAGCTTGGTAAGAAACTTGTTGATAAGAACACGGTTCACACAAGACACACCCACACACACCTCACAACACAAATCACAATTCTCACACGTACAAGAACACCGCACATAGGTCCTCTCCTAACACAATACACACAAGAAAGGGACCCTTTGTAAAGAAGAACACATCGTATCATGCCTTTTATTATCATCACCGTAACACTCATGTTAAAGCTCCTCACAATAGAGCACCGCATGTTCATGATACTCACTCTTTCTCCACTAAATCTATATCACCTATGATGTGCAACTATTGTGGTCTACTTGGACACACTTCTCATTATTGTCAAGTGGGTTCCTAAGACTAACAAACAAGGACCCAAACACTCTTGGGTACCAAAGTCTTCATCTTCAACTTTTGTTGTAGGTTAATCCTTCCTCACATGCTAGAAGCAAGTGGATCCTCGATAGCGGTTGCTCACGGCACATGACCGGTGATGCTTCACTTTTTGCAACGCTATCGATGAAGAAAGAAGGCCATGTTTCATTTGGTAACAATCTAAAAGGCCACATCATCGAAAATGGTAATATCGGCTCACCTCCTTATCCGTGTATTAAAAATGTTTATCTTGTTACAAATCTCAAGCATAACCTTCTTAGTATTAGTCATCTTATGGACAATGGTTATGATATTAAGTTTGTTAAACACAAATGCTTCATCACCGATAGCACCAATGGATCTACGGTGTATGAAGGCATTAGAGAAAATAATATCTATGTACTTTATCTTATTGAAGGTACTACCAATGACAGGTGCTTAGTTGCAAAGAACGATAAAATTGGCTATGGCACATGATACTTGGACATGCCAACATGGATATCATCTTCCGACTTGCTACCAAGAAGCTTGAAAGAGGGCTTCCAAGTATTTCATTCAAAAAGGACATGGTATGCGAAGAATGTGAGAAAAGTAAGTTGACTAAGTCATCTTTCAAATCCATCAACTCAGTAAGTACTACTAGACCTCTCCAACTCATTTATATGGATTTATTCGGTCCTAGTAAACTAGCTAGTCTTGGAGGAAAACTTTATGCTTTTGTTTTGGTTGATGATTTTTCAAGATTTACTTGGATTATTTTTTTTGCAAATAAGAGTGATACTTTTCGTGAATTTGTTACTTTTGCAAACGTGTTCAAAATAAGAAAGGCTTTACTATGAACAAAATTAGGAGTGATCATGGAGGAGAATTTGACAATATTGATTTTAAAAGATTTTGTGAAAAGAATGGTTTTGGTCATGATTTTGCTTGTCCTCGAACTCCACAACAAAATAGTGTTATGGAAAGTAAGAATAGAACCCTTGGTGATATGACTAGGATTATGTTAAATCATTATATGCTTCCCCAATATTTTTGGGCGAATGCCGTTAACACGACATATCATGTTATAAATAGGGTCTTGATTAGACCTATTTCTAAAAAGACTCCATATGAGCTTTGGTTTGAAATTTTTTCTCTATTGAATATTTTAAAGTTTTTGATTGTAAATGTTTTATTTTGAATATCAAAGATAACCTAGGCAAATTTGAAGAAAAAGCCTATGAAGGTATTTTTCTTGGTTATTCAATACATAGTAAAGGATTTCGTATTTTTAATAAAATAAGTCTTGTTGTCGAAGAGTCTATTAATGTCTCTTTTGATGAACTTAACTTTTCTACATCCTCCTTATCCGAAGATGCTGATGACATCTTTTTTGGTTTGGAAAACTCTTCTATTGGAGACACTTGTCCCTCTTCATCTAACAATGAAATAGTGACTCCTCCAATCGAAGTTTCTTCACCACTAGAGACACCACTAGAGGCTCCTCAAGAGAACCTTCCAAAAGAATGGAGACTTGTCCCACATCATCCCAAGAAGCTTATTATATGTGATCCTCCTTCACGTGTTAGCACTAGATCCTCCACTCGTGATCTTTGTGCAAATGTGGCTTTTATTTCTCAAATAGAGCCTAAAAATGTTAATGATGCCTTTAATGATGAATTTTGGATGGTAGAAATGCAAAAAGAGCTAAATCAATTTGAGCAAAATAAGGTTTGGGAACTTGTCCCTAAACCTCTCAACCACCCAATTATTGGAACAAAGTGGGTGTTTCAAAATAAACTCAATAAAGATGGGTTTTTCACTCGTAACAAAGCCCGATTGGTTGCTCAAGGCTATAACCAAGAGGAAGGCATTGACTACATGAAACCTATGCTCCGGTTGCTCGTCTTGAATCCATTCGCATGCTTTGTGCCTTCGCTTGTTTTAATGATTTCAAATCTTTCAAATGGATGTTAAAAGTGATTTTCTAAACTGTATTATTAAGGAGGAAGTTTATGTTAAGCAACCTCCTGGCTTTGAAGATTTCAAATTTTCTCATCATGTTTTCAAATTACACAAAGCCCTTTATGGCCTCAAACAAGCTCTTCGTGCTTGGTATGAGCGCCTTAGTTCCTTTCTTATTTCTTACAACTTTTCTAAGGGTAAAGTTGATACTACATTCTTTATTAAATCTCTTAGCGGCACTCTTTTGTTAGTTCAAATTTATGTTGATGATATCATTTTTGGTTCCACTAACAATGCGCTATGCGTAGAATTTGCCAAAGTAATGCAGGACAAATTTGAAATGAGCATGATGGAAGAACTATCCTTCTTCTTGGGTGTCACGACCCGCATCCAGTGTAAGGGCACGAGACATGGGTACGTCCAGCCTACGCTGCAGTGTCAGCGATAGAATGTTGTCTTGGGTCTAACATCTAACACAGTCTAGGAAATACTCCGAATAGAGAATAATATATAAATGGTACTACTCAATCACAAAATCTAAGATAGAATGGAAGAAAGATAATCACAGCAGAGAGTTATAATATAAATACAAATCTAGTGTAAAGCCACACCATAACAAGTCTCAATACAACCAAAAAGTCTCATTCTAAAAGATAATGTAAATCTAATCTAATCAAGGCAAGTCCTCAGCGACTACTGGATCCTGCTGAGGGTCCAGGTCACCTGTGTCAACTAGGCCTACTCTATAGTAAGTATCGCAGCAATCCTCATCATCTGTAATATTGTCAACGGTCCAGTCAGGACATGAACGAATACATATCTCTCACACAGTTCATAACATGAAAAGAAATATGAAACAAGCTATAGAATAATATACATGAACTGATGATAAAGAAATAGTAAAGAGACTGTAAAAAAGAACATAATATAGTGGAAATAGATATACATGACATAGATAAGAAAACTGAGCTAACTACGTGATTCAGAGCACATGTTTGGTTATGTAAACAGGCTTAGGTTATACATTACTTAAATCTAGTTTGGATTTGCATATGAAAAGGGTGTAGATCATATAACCAAATAAATACTCCCCCTGCCCCAATCAGTACACAAGGATCTATCCAGGTTATATTATTACACATGAAAGTAGTGCGTCACATGGATAGCTAGTCCACATGCACACTGGAATATACATGAAGGCTCACATGATCATGAGTGTACATGAATGTCATATGAGTATACGTGAATAAGTACGAATACAATGAGTAGACGATGCACATGATAAAGTATATGAGCACAATATACCCGATGTATCCGAGGGGATAACATCGCATGAAGAGATCCATACAGTACTAATCCGTGATATATCGTGACAGCAACAAGTAAACTAGTCTATAACAAGTAATATGTCCAAGCAAGAATGAAACGGTCAGAGAATGTACTCGCCTGGCAAACCGAACTACTTATGATGAAGTGTAGCTAAACCAGGGAAATATAAACCTATTTAAAGTATACACATATCACAACCAAGTCTACAATATCAAAAAAAATAGCTACAATGCAAGACTACATGCTTCTATGTCCCTTTTGGTCAAAGTCAACCCTTGGTCAACTCTGGTTAAACCTGGTCAAACTTGGTCAAACATTGGTCAACTAGTTCGTTTATTAATTTTTAGGTTATACACAAAATTTCAGGTCATTCAGAGTTCGTTTGAGTCGATTTGGATCAAGTTTGACCCAAAGTTGACTTTTGTCAACTTGGTCAACTTGTCGGCCAATTCGATCGAACTAGGCTCCTAACGACGAACCTAATCTGTCCAAACACTTCCTATAGTCATATCACAAGAATTTATTACATTACCTATATTTATACATTCATCACAATTAATATATATATATATATATTATATATATATATATATATATATATATATATATATATATATATATATATATATATATATATATATATATATATATATATTATATATATATATATATGTTTGTGTATATATATATATATATATATATATATATATATATATATATATATATATATATATATATATATATATATATATATATATATATATATATATATATATATATATATATATATATGTTTGTGTATATATATATATATATAAAATATATATATATATATAATATATATATATATATATATATATATATATATATATATATATACACAAACATATATATACATATATATATATATATATATATATATATATATATATATATATATATATATATATAATATATATATATATATATATATATATACACAAACTATATATACATATATATATATATATATATATATATATATATATATATATATATATATATTAAAAAAAAATATATATATATATATATATATATATATATATATATAAAGATGGGGAAGAAGGGTCTTTGGGCTCCGGTTATAGCTCCTCTACTCGCCACTCCCCCTCCCCATCCTCGTGGTCGGGTGGCTCGCCTGGCCGGCCGGCTTCCTCGGCACGTATCACGCCCCAGTATCGGAATACGGGGACGGACGTAGGCCAGCTATACCGTATAAGGTATAAAGACGTTATACGACGATCGTGGCTGTCAATCTTGCTGGGTATCCTAGCATGCAAGCAGTCTATGGCCTAAATTTGATCTCATATCCACAGGCAATAATCAATGAAATAACTACAAGAGAGATAATCATATGAAAAGCAGGAAATACTCATATGATAATCAGAGAGTCTACAATAAGAAATAATGTAGACAAGAATACCTTCCCACACAGTTCCCTCATAATCAGGAACTGAAGCACGTCCTCCAAGTCAAGTCTGGAAGATCTATATGGTCGGTCACAGGCAATCTGGGAACAATCTAGGGTTGGTCAGGCCAACCATAGCAAGTACCAGAAAGGAAGGCGCAAGGACGGGCGAAGAAAATCAGCATGATATGATATATAACAGGAATAACACGTATGAATTACAGTAATAAGGGTAAAGGATCGTGTGATACCAACGCACGATTACAGAATATAATACAGCAATCCAACTACTAATACGTCAATCATCACAGTCATCCTAACATCCACTAATGCTTGCATCGCCAACTGGAACTCGTAGTCTGTCATCGGAACAGTAACTCACCCCTACATCAAACAAGAACAAGGGAATGAATTACCGCACCGGGACAACGTTACATGCCAGCCAGCTTAGCAAGCAACAAGCCATATAATTTAGGAGAATAAGCGGCCACTTAAAATGCCAACGGCTGTCTATGTGGAGGTTGGGTTACCTCAACAATGCAATATAGGAATCCTCAGATCGTGCCTTCCCAGCAGGGCTAGCGGGGCCAAGTAAATCAAGACTAGATAAGCGCCGGTCCCTCGCAAGACCACCAGGCTCTGCATGTCACCACCGGTCCATTGTAAGGCCACCGTGCCGAGCATGCCATGTATATAATGTATAGTACATAAAGTAGCCGGATATTGCCATCCACTAGTACGAATGGTAATAATATCCGTAGCGGCCAGCCTGCAGGTCATGACTAATGTCTGGGATAAGGCTGGTAATGCACGATCTCGGGATTCCGTTCCCCCCTCCAATGCTTCTACCAGTTTAAGTTACCTAGATTATCCATATAGTTATCCGGGATCACATGCCGTGGTTACATGATCACCCTCCTAAATGTCATACCTCAGTACGGAAACGCTAAGTAAGAATCAACCTCGGCACCTGTAGTCCCAGTTGTGATTCATCCTTAGTGTTATGCAACAAACAAGCAAGCAATCCTGACCATGCTAAGACTAAAGGTCAACGACCAAGGTACCCGTGCAGATAATCATATAATATAGCTAGAATATCAAGATGGCATCGCAATGCCATATAATCATGGAAGTATCACCTCAAAGTGCCAGTAGACAAGGGGCACCGCAGTGCAAGGTCAAGGCCAGTACCTCAAAGGGTAACTGGACTTATAGGATGGATACAAGCAGTCAGGTCTGGGACAAGGACAAATCTGTCAGTCACAAGAAGTCATCTGCCCACATCGTGGCATGGATATCAGGTCAAGTACAAGATCAGAACCTCTACTATAATAACATCTCAAGCATATATGGGATCCTACGGCTCCAATCGTCAAGTCGGTCCACCCACCAGATCAATCTAGCAAGAGTCTCCCATCCATGATGGAGTGAATATCACGTCAAGGAAGAAAATCACCAAATACCAAGCTCATCACCATAACAATGCTAGTCCCTCTGGCTCACAATAATCCTCTGAGTCAATAATTATAGGCTATCGGCAACTAAGTCTCCCAACTACCCTGATACAACAAAGGTACCAGGTTTTGGGCGCTTGGTAAGTCGAGTAAAAATCATATATCAAAATCTTCGGTATCTTTCTCGTTCCGTGAAACATTCACACAATAGTCCAACTCCAAGAATCCAATGAGTCTACCGATACATTATTCTAGATCAATCCTCAAATACTACGCAATCTGAATGTTCCCAATGTCACAATTCCGATACATAAGATAACTGTCAGTCCTATCTGGCTATACTAGGACAACTCCTAGAATGAATGGTCAGGGTACAAGTGTTTATTAATTAATATGGTCGAAAAATGGCAAGGATTGCATGAACCACTCTGGAGCAGATCCATAACCCTTAAACCAAACAAGGACCAGGGTTGCAGACCGTCTCCTGAGTAGAACCGCTCTCCTTACGCTATCTGACGGACAATACAGGTCAAGACGCTAGGCGACCAATCTAGTCGGGAGTTGTCATGACCCGCACCCGATTTTTGGACGCGAGCTCGTGAGCAAGCCAGCTACGTATCGAGCGGACTCCAGCCCGACTCGAGTACGTATAAGCTGTCCAGGGTAGGGTATCATGTCTAATCTAATCTATATCTCAATCCACAGGAATCATATAAACAAGAATGAACAAGTATGGGTCATTGTCTGCAGCCCATTAGCATATTGTCCGATTAGACTCCAAAAATGATATGAGTCTATAAAATAAGCAGAATATAACATGATACAGAATATAAAACACGAGAGAATAATAAAAAAATATTACAAGCAAATACCTGTATCATACATCGCAATCCTCTACCATCCCGCTCTGCTAACTAACTCCATGCAGTCGCTAAACCTGAAGAGATCATCAGGTCATCAGAGGACTAGCAACATACATAAAATATGCCTATCTAACTGTTTAATCATGCAATAATATAGCTATGGTATGAACAGGAACTACACATGAGACTGACATGTGGCTACTGACAGGTAGCTATGAACACGGATACGGGATCAAGTATGCATAAATGAACTGCTGGAAGATCAATAGAATACCAACCTTCGCCCTGAATATGGACTCGCAGGTCAGTTTCAAGACAATTCACCCTCGCCCCGTGTGTGGACTCGCAGGTGCAAACGGACAACCCTCGCCCCGTGTGTGGACTCGCAGGTTGTGGGAAAGACAAAGGAATAACAGTTCACTCACACATACTTGCAGACACGACTCAGTCAAGATACAGGTGAAAACACGGTACAACTCCGTCATGACATAGGTAAGGACAACTCTAGCATGATCCATGATGTAAACAAGCCTGGTATAACTACACTATCAAGTCATGAAATACTGATATACAATCAAGACAATAAATTGGTAAACACGGTATCATATAAATCTATAACAACTAAGGTAACTAAAGATAACATACTATAACAGGTGTACTATAAGCATGAAAATAACCTGTAGAGGGAGGCAAGGTATACTTGCCTGGAGGTTGCACAAAGAGCCAACAATAAACCGTCAACCGGTAATCCAAATAAGTCCAAATCTCATAACTGTCTCCGAAAGCTGAAACAAACATTGCCAACATTCTTAGAATAGTCAAATTAGCTAGGATTGCCTGTCCTTAAGTCCAATTTTGGACACAGGGGCAAAACGGTAATTTCGTACAAAAAATGATGCCATCGTTGGACCCACTTTACACCGAAAAGCATACCAGAGTCAATGGTCTCTAAAGTCGTCAAACAATATGTCAATAGGTCCGGTTTGACGATACGAACCCAATGGTAAGTCTAATTTTGGATTCCGGTGGGCCGTGCACAAAATCGCCCGTTGAGTCGGACCGTAGGACCCGTAAAACGACGGTCCGATTCAACTGTCTCAGAATTGGACCAAACTTGGCATACAGGACCAGAAAAATGATACGGTCCTGTTGGCGTAAGTTTCATCTCGATCTGATGAGCGTGCACAAAGTAATTAGGAAATTTGTACAGAGGTCGATACGGTGAATTTCGACGGATACGCATCAAATTCATCGCGCACACGTGACCAATTTGAATTCCGTCAAAGCCCACACGACTACGAAGTTGTTACGCACCTTTCGATGCCTTCGGTTCGTGACCACGTTGCCCGGATTGGCCGGACGCACGTCGTATCGGCGAGTTTTCTAAGTTTTGAAAACAGGTTTTTTCAAAGTTTGGGATCCGATTTCTCGGTATGTAGTCGATGTAATTGGGTTCTGTAAATTGGGTTACAGAGCCCTATAGGTCGTCTAGGACTGCCTTCAGGTAGATTTTTAGGTACGTCCATCTGTCGTCCCAGAAACGACTTCCAAATAGGGTTCCACGAACAGTTTTTATGTGTCACGACCCGCACCCTTATGAGGGGCACGAGTGTAGAAGCATGGAAAATATTAAAAAAAATGACCCATGCGGCCAAAGAGCCCCATGCGGCTCAGAAAGCCCATGCGGCTCAGAGAATCATGCGGCATAAGAATCTATGCGGCTCAAGACATCCCATGCGGCTCCGAAGACACGTGGCGGGACAGTCCCCTTCTCTGTCCTCTCGCATTAATTGTTTGACGGCTGACAATTCTGAAAAAGTGACAGCCCTGACACAAAAAGAAGTAATTATGACTCTGTCATAATGACAGCTTCTAGGGAAGAGAAAAGAGATCTCTGACACAAATCCTCCGAGAGCCATAAAAATGCCACGTGGCCTTGCCACGTGGACGTTCGTATGCGGCTCGAGCAAAGACTTCTCATGCGGTTCAGAATGAAGCCGTCCTATGCGGCTCAGGCCGAGACAACCTCATACGGCTCGAGCAAAGACTTCTCATGCGGTTCAGAATGAAGCCGTCCTATACGGCTCAGGCCGAGACAACCTCGTGCGGCTCGAGCAAAGACTTCTCATGTGGTTCAGAATGAAGCCGTCCTGTGTGGCTCAGGCCGAGACAGCCTCATGCGGCTAGAGCAAAGACTTCTCATACGGACCACTTCCATACGGCTCAGGCGGATGTATTCTTATGCGGCTCGCAATGATCACCTCCATGAGAGGGCCACCACCCAGACAGCCCTGACACGTGGCCCTAACCATATGCGGCCCAAAGTCATATGCGGCTCACTCGTCATTCGGTTCAGACCCCCCAGTGGCTCCTAGGACACGTGTCCTAAGCCGATCAATTTCTCAATTTACTGCAACCAAAGATAGGGTCAAATCCCAATAATCTGGGATACGTGGTAGGAGAATAAATCTAATTTATTCGCAGACATCAGAAGATCATTATGAGGAAGATTTATTCCAATCAGCATTAATTGCTGATGGGATTTGGTGTAATCTACACTCAATGGCTCGAATTCGTCACAATCAAAAGCAAACGGCCTAGATTGACCAATCCACTGGCTGCCGTCATCTCCAAGAGGCAATCATTGGCAACCCTAATGAGGAGATCCCACTATTATAAATAGCAAGGTGCCATTCCCTTGTAAAATATATACAGTTGGAGAGATATACTATCACAGAGAGACTTCCCTAATAACCAGAGATCAATCCAGAAAGAGAAGCCAGAAGAGCAATATGAGGAGAGCAGGAAGAGCATTTCTTCGTTAACGCCAACCATCTCGTCACAGGAGTCAAGGCTGCATACCGATCGTCCAAGGAGTAAGACAGGGCTGCCGTCGCCTTCCCGAGCCTCTATCGTCATCCCCTAAAATCTAAAATAAACAATTGTACTTAGATTGCTGTACCTAGGTTTTCGTCCCTAGGTTTTCTTTGTACAAGCGAGTTTGTATTGTGAGTCTAAGTTCAGTCCTCCCATAAAACTGTTCTGTACTTTTACAATCAATGGCAAACACGATGGCGACTCTGCTGGGGACCAACTTCTCCACGGCTGAGGAGTTGGTGATGCAATCGGATGCAGCCAAAATTGGCTCCACGCAACAAAAGATGGTCGTCCACTTCGACCAACAGGTGTTTGAAGAGATGCTCTCCGAAGGAAGCGCTGGCCCGGTCCAGAAGCGCACCCGCGGCACGAAGGCTCGCAAAGAGTGGAGGCCAAAATTATTTGCTCCTCCCCAAGCCCTCGATCGGATACCCTCTGTTGCTCAAAACGGCGGAGAAAACTCCCCCGCGGCCTTACTTCAGATCATAGACGACTCTGCTGTCCCCAAGTCCGGCAGAAGAAAATACTATGATGCTGGACTTACAAGGGCAAAGAGGAACTCTATGCGATCCGAGCCGCATAAAGGTATTAGCTGCAGGGAGAAAGCTCATGCGGCTATATCCGCCAGCCGCATGGAGAAAACTCATGCGGCCATATCTGTCAGCCGCATAGCTTATGCGGCTACAGTTGTCAACCACATGGATGAAACTCATGCGGCTAAGAAAGTCAATCGCTTGCAGAAAACCCATACGGCCACAATTTCCAACCGCATGAGGCCAGCCTGCACGGTCATGACTCCTAGCCGCATAAAAATAACTCATCCAACGGCAGAAGACAGCCGCATGCAGACAGCCTGCATGGTACCCAATTCTAGCCGCATAGCGTCCGTTCCACGCTTCTCTCGATCAGTCTTCGACCGTCTCTCATGCGGTCCTGACCCTGATGGTTCTCTGGATGATAAGCTAGACCCTGTGGTATTCAACTTAGACTCTTCCTATTACGCACCCGTAAGTGCTAAAAGGAGGAAGTCTAGGGCAGCACGAGCTCATCAAGCCCAGTCAGCTGTCCCAACCTCTGACTATCGGGGCGTCCCATTGACTATCACACGGGCCTCTGATGGGAAGTTGTATAGAATCGCTCGAGTCCAGTCCCCGGCGGCAAAAGGACAAAGTGGTTCCTCTGACCTGCGTGAGGCGATCCTCCACAAGAGCAAGGAAAGAGAAGGAGCCTCGGCGTGGAAAGAGTCCTCGCCTGGACATCACTGCACCCAAATCATCGTCAACTGTTGTTGCAACAACGCGGCAATGACAGAAGACCGGCCGTCCGTCTTCCAAAGACTACAGCATTCGAGCTCAGAAGACGAGGCACCTCCTGTTGTCTCCTGCAATTCCACTCAGAAAGTCCCCGTCGAGGGAAGAGGGAAGAAGACAAGCATCTCCAGCCCCAAAATATCAACCACTACAGCTAAGAAACTGTCATCTAAATGGCTGTCCTCCACCGGAATATTCCAACACACCCGTTCGAAGACGAAATCTACTGCAATGGGAAATTCATCGTCCACATCGCTGGGGGTCGTAGGAACTGGGGGTAGCACTCCTCCGAACATCTATAACAATCCGATGTTTCAAGGAGCCGAGCCCGGGAAAACAACTCTCCCATCAGGTACAACAGACTCTGATGTCCCTAAGGATATCCACGACTCTCAAGACGAAGCATGCTCCGAAGCTGGGGATACCGTTCCTTCCGAGTCTGAGCCCGAAGAGAACATTCCCACCTACCCCAATAACTTCTCGGCATATGGGTATGACTCGGAGGGTACATCCTCCACCATTCCTTGCGTCACTCCTCATGTAAGGACGGTGTTCATGACGGACAGCAATCAAGGTGGTTCCATTGATCGCCAACGCATCGACACCTTGGAGGCTATACTGCAGGCCTTGGTCAAGTCTGTAGATGAAATCAAAGCCGCTCTTCCAACTCTGCAAGGAGGAACACCTGGCCAAACAAGCGCGGGTCCCGCAGTCAATGCGGACTCGAACTCAGCGGCACCAAACCCGGGCAATAATCCTCCCGAAATAACAGCCCCTACCGCAACATATGAGGCCCGAGAAGTAAGAAGAGAGGTCCAGGAGCTCCGAGCCATGTTCCATGCCCAAGAAAATGCTCAAGACCTCAGAATACGGCAACCATACCCTGCCGAATTGAGGGATGTTCCATTCCTACCAAAATATAAGCCGTTCAATATTAACCCGTATGATGGCAAGACCTCAGCAAGTCGGTACATCACTTACTTCGAGGTCACTACCGACCATCTGCCCCATGATGATGTTATCCTCATGCGATTATTCATTAGGGCATTGGAAGGAGTTGCTTTCGACTGGTATCGCAATCTGTCGGACAACTGCATCCACTCCTTCGTCGGCTTCAAGCGCCTGTTCTTGGAGAGATTCTACGAAGTAGGGCAAGACGTCACCATGTCCACTCTTATGGACGTCGTCCAAGGGAAGAAGGAGTTGACAAGGAACTACATTGAGCGGTTCCGCCAAACCGCCATGAAGCTGCCCTCCGGAAATCCAGATTCCTCTTTAATTGAAATTTGCCAAAAGAGACTGCTTCCAACGATCAGTCTCTAGATGGGCAAAAGTTAATTCAAAGATTGGAAAACGTTCATCATCAGCGCCACAAGCGCCGAAGAACGACTGAAGAAGGCTCGCCAACTGGGATTGTACATCTCGGAAAGAGAAAACAAGGGCAAGCGTCCCAACAACGATAATGGGGGTAGCCCCTCTAACAATCGGGACAGCAAGGAAAAGCAGGCTATGGTGGCCGATACAGCACAAAAACCTGAGCCAAAGCCAGCAGACAAACAATGGGCGCAAATCACTTACTCCTTCGAAGACGGTCACGGCAAGCCCATCTTGGACATGCTCATACAAGGGGACAAAATTCAGCTCCTGTAATGCCTGTATTCGTATTACGTATTTTGGGATACGTATACGTATTTTATTCTGTATTGCCTGATTCCTTGTTTAGCTCTCGGCTTGGTTTAACTCTCGGTTTGGGTTGGCTTGGTTCGGCCGCCCAATGCTTGGTTCATCATGGGCTAAGGATGGAACACCTTAGCCTATGCTTCTCCTTCATTTCCACCACAACCCCCTTCTTTATTATCCCCACCAACCTTCTCTTTCCTCCATAATTCTCATTTACTTCTCCTTCCCCCACCATTACTCTTCTCCACCAACCAAGAATACCATAGACAAGTGCAACTTGCTTCCATAAGAGAACTCCTTTTGATGGTTTCATTAGCTTCTCCTCATGATTCTAAACCACATTAGAACTTATCATTTTTATTTTGAGGCTTTAATTCTTGTAGATCTAGAAATTAGTTATTTTTGGATTTTTGGTGGTTTTGATCTATCAAACTTCCTTGTTTTCAAGTTTTGATGGTTCCATGTTGTAGAGAATTTTATTCTACCCAATTTTGACCTTTGGAAAGTTGGATTCGGACTTGTTTTGACCAAGATATGGAATGTTGAAGCTTAGATTCAACTTTAGAGTTCTTGCTGTTCTTGCCATTTGGAGAAGACAGTGAACAGTGAGCTAGCTTTTAGCTTACGCCGCTGACTTAGGTACGCTGCTCTTTAGCGAGCGTACGCTAGCCTTGGGTACGCTACTCTTTAGCAAACGTACGCTGACTTGGGTACGCTGCTCTTTAGTGAGCGTACGCTAGCCTTGGTACGCTGCTCTTTAGCGAGCGTACGCTAGCCTTGGTACGCTGCTCTTTAGCGAGCGTACGCTAGCCTTGATACGCTGCCTGTTGGCAGCGTGACTTTTGCGTACGCTAGCGTGAGCGTGCCCTAGACCCTTTCGTACGCTAGCTCAAGCGTACGCAGTCTTGAGCGTACGCTAGCTTGAGCGTACGCTGACCTGTAGCTTGAGCGTGCCCTTGTGTACGCTGACCCTTGCGTACGCTTCCCATTGGAAGTGTATGGACCCTTTGGTACGCTAGCTTGAGCGTACGCTGACCTGTAGCTTGAGCGTACGCGTGCCTTGGTACGCTAGCTTGAGCATGACCTGATAGTGACCCGTAGTGGTGCACTCCTGACATGAGTAACCTGACATGACCTGACAGTGGCCCATCGTGGTACACTCTTGACAAGTACACTTGACCTGATAACCTGACATGTTATACCTTGATAAGCTGTTGCGATGGCTACCTGACATGACATGACCTGTATAATAACCTGGACACCGTGGGCGATTGTGCTTGTATAAATAATCCAGTCTTGTCTTGCATCATGTCTAGGAGGGGACTCTTGAGTACCACGGTCAGGAGTACCTATTGAAATAAACTAAGGACTAACAACTAGATTAATACATTAGTCATGAAGAGATTTTCCAGCTACAGACAATCCCGTTACCTGGGCACGCCTTGGGATTTGTAGCCTGCCGTCGAGTAGGGCACATTTCCAGCACACTGTCATGTGTTGCACCCTTCAAGCTACCTAAGGGTACATTCGTTTCCTGGACGATGTACCCACCTGAATTCAACCCTAATCTTTTAACCCGGGGAACCTGGATGGTCTGCAGGGCTTGTGGCTGTGGAATAATCTCACTGCATCTTGTTAGTAATTAGGCTTGTGACAACCCTAGTTAGTTAAAGTATCAAGCCGTAATTCTTGCTTGGCCGTGAAGTGATTGGATGGAGTCTAACCTGTCTAGTCTTGCCCTGATCCTGTTTCAGATTACTGCATGACCAGAATGCTTGTATTTATTTTACCGATAAATGGTGGGAATTCCAAGCTCTGTTCATACGAAGGGTTACAACCCCGGTCCTTGTTTGGTTTACGGGTTGTAACCTGGCTATCTGAATAGTTCCATGGTTATCTCGTCGTATATCATCCTGATGTATTTTCTTATTCCCAGTTCCTACTTTTATTCCAGTTCTTACTTTTATTTATATCTTTTGCTGATTGCTGGTTTTAGTTCTTAAGTGAAGCTTCCTTTGTGGCACTTGCTCTTTCTGGGGTCTGACCCAGCTGGTTTTGTGTGGCCAGATTTCGGAGCAGCTCCAGAGGATCTACCGACCTTCCAGCCAGATGGTGGCCACTAGAAGGAATCCTGGCAACGAGTGGGTTATTTTTGGCTCTTCTACTCTATTGTAAAAATATTCTTTGAGGCGTTTAGCCGACGAGCACCTGTTTAGCTCGATTGCACTTACTTACTGTCTGCCTACGGGCTGTAACATGATTAACAGATCCTAGGGTTGATCATGTATGACTAAACTCTTGCTAGTCCTGACATTTTGTAATGACTAGCTTCATGATCAACAGAATATGTAATGTATGGGACGCCTTACTATTGTATATTTAATGATCATACATCTTGTGACTTTTACTTACTTGCTTGTGATTGAGACACTAGGCTTGTTCATGACCTTAAGAGACTGTTGGCTTGTAGATAAACCCTCATGTATCTAGACAGCCGTGACCGTATAGCGAGATGGATTCTATTTCATATACGTAGCTGGCTATGTCTGCCTCCGCTCTCCAGTATTTTGGATCTGGGGCGTGACATGGTTTAAGTGGTGGTCCATGCAGGTCTTGTAAATCAAGATATGTGAGGGTTTACCGAATAGATATCTCAATCGATATTCGTCCTTGATCTCTGCTCGTATCTTCTGAATCCCTGGATTCTTGTCCTGATCATATGCTTGTATCGTTGATCTGTCCTGGTCCTTCCTTATTGTTCCCTATGTCGTCTTCTTCAGCGGCATTGTTCGTGGTCCTACCGACCAGCGAGGCGGAGCACCTCCCACGGACCAGCAGCAACCTGGAGATTAAGCCCAGCATTCCGGAGTAGCCTCCAGAGTCGTGCCTTCTGACGGAGAACCACCAGTCCAGCCAGTTCAGCCTGTCGAGCCTGATGATGGCACTTTGGTAGGTCTCGTCAGGACCTTGATAGCTTCTCAAGATCGTCGTGGAGATGCATTGCAACAGGCAGTGGCAGATGCTTTGACCAGAGGCGGTCATCCAGGGAACAGCACGGCCAACAGCTTCAAGCGCTTGAACCCTCCATTCTTTGACGGTAGTGAAGATGCTATCGCAGCAGATGCATGGCTTCAGGACACAGAGGTGGTTCTAGAAGCAGCCAAGACTCCAGAGAATGAGAAGGTAGCCGTGGTGCGCCTGCAGTTGTTAGATCTTGCCCGCAGCTGGTGGACAGCGCAGGCCGTTGGATTAGCAGCACCTATTGCTTGGGCAGTGTTCAGGAAAAGATTGCAGACCAAGTATTTTGATGCTGTAGCTCGGTATGACCTACAGACCCGGTTCACCAACTTGAAGCAAGGAGGCAGGACGGTCGACGAATATGCGGCCGAGTTTTCCAGACTTAGTCTGTTTGCTCCCACCTTGGTGGCAACTGAGTATGATAGAGCCCAGCGGTTCCAGCAGGGACTTCACCTAGAGATCTTGTTGGCAGTCGAGCAGTTTGAGCATCAGACTTTTGATGCAGTCTTGAGAGCAGTCCGAAGGCATGAGTATACCTCCCAGAGGATTGTGGATAGGACCGGAGGTCGGAAGAGATCTCACGGCCAGATGAATCAGTCTTCAGCACCGGCCCCGGCAGCCAGGACTTTGACTATTGGAACTCCGAGGCGAGCGGCCTCAGTAACGTCGGTTCAGCATTCCACTCCGACGTACCCTCAGCAGCAGAAGCAGAAGCAGTCTTCCGTAGTGGGATATTCTCATTGTGGGAAGCCAGGCTATGTCATGGCAGATTGTCGCAGGGTACAGGGATTGTGTCTGGCTTGTGGAGCACCAGACCATAGGGTTGGATCCTGCCCGAATAGGGGTGGTTCATCATCGTCCAACCTTTCTAGCTCTTCGGTGAGAGGGCCAGCACCGGTCCAGCAACAGCAGCAGTACCCATTGCCAAGGCCCTTGCCGCCTCAGACCCAAGTGTTCCAGCAGCAGAACCCCCAGCAGTATGTTCAAGCCCAAGCCCAGAGTCAGAGCAGACAGCGAGGATTTCAGCAGAGGGGACCAGCACCCCGAGGGCACGGTCAGGCTATGGTGATGACCGTGGAGGAAGGATTGGCACCAGGAGAGGTAGTGGCAGGTACTATTCTCGTCAACTCCTTTCCAGCTTCAGCTTTATTTGATTCTGGTGCATCGCATTCTTTTATGTCTGCATGATTTGTGACACGGGTAGGATTAGAGCCCGTGTCATTATCAGTAAGGCTCAACATACTTACTGGTAACGGACTTGTGGGAGTAGATAGAGTGTTTTCCTCGTGTCGGATCGTAGTTAGCGGTAGAGAGTTTTCCGCTAGATTGATAGAGTTCCCAATGGCCGATTATGATGTGGTCCTAGGGATGGATTGGTTGAGGAACGAGTATGCTAGGATAGACTGCCACCTTGGCAGGGTTGTTTTTAGCATTCCAGGCGAGCCGGAGTTTTCTTTCTCCCGAGGCGAAGTTGAGTCATCTCCTCCAGTATTGCGGATGGCAGTAGCAGCAGTTCAGTTGCCCAGGATAGTGGATGAGTTCCCAGATGTTTTTCCAGAAGAGCTTCCAGGTATGCCTCCGGAGCGGGAGATCGAGTTCACTATAGACTTGATTCCCGAAACAGCCCCAGTGTCAGAGAGAGTCTACAGGATGGCGCCGTCAGAATTGGAGATATTGTATAAGATGATTGAAGAGCTTAGAACCAAGAGATTCATTCGTGCTAGTGGATCGCCTTGGGGAGCCCCGATGCTTCTTGTGAAAAAGAAGGATGGTACGTCCAGGTTATGTGTTGATTATCGTACCTTGAACTCAGTAACAATCAAGAACAGATACCCTCTTCCGAGGATAGATGACTTGGTTGATCAACTCAAAGGGGCATCAGTATTCTCGAAGATTGATTTACGCTCAGGTTATCATCAGATCAGAGTCAGAGAGCAGGACATCCCGAAGACAGCTTTTAGATCGAGATATGGGCATTGGGAGTTCCTTGTTATGCCTTTTGGAGCAACCAATGCGCCGACGGTATTCATGGACCTCATGAATCGCATCTTCATGCCTTACTTGGATCAGTTTGTGATTGTGTTCTTGGATGACATCCTGGTCTACAGCAAGAGTGAGGCGGAGCATGAGCAGCATCTCCGTATAGTTCTTCAGATCCTTAGAGAGCACCAGTTATATGCCAAGTTCAGTAAATACGAGTTCTGGCTCGATCGCATTTCGTACTTGGGTCATATCATCACTCGAGGAGGAGTAGAAGTGGATCCCCAGAAGATTGTAGCTATTGAGTCATGGCCAGTGCCCAGCACAGTTGTAGAGGTTCGTAGTTTTTTTGGATTGGCCGGCTACTATCGGCAGTTTGTTTCAGATTTTGCTCGGATTTCAGTGCCATTGACCCAGTTGACCCGCAAGGATGCGCAGTTTGCTTGGACAGCAGAGTGTCAGAGTTCTTTTGAGCAATTGAAGCGAGGCCTGATAACAGCTCCTATTCTCACGCTTCCAGATAGAACTGGAGGATTCTCAGTATATTGTGATGCTTCGGGCAGAGGCCTAGGATGTGTTCTAATGCAGCATGGGAAGGTAATAGCTTATGCGTCACGACAACTTCGTGATCATGAGAGGAATTACCCAACTCATGACTTGGAGCTGGCAGCAGTGGTGTTTACACTTATGTTGTGGAGGCACTACTTGTATGGAGATAGGGTGGAGATTTTCACCGACCACAAGAGCCTGAAGTATGTTTTCACCCAGAAGGATCTTAACATGCGTCAGAGAAGGTGGCTGGAGCTTCTTGTGGATTATGATATCAACCTGCAGTATCATCCTGGGAAGGCCAATATCGTAGCAGATGCATTGAGCAGGAGAGCCGGAGCTTATTTCCTAACAGCGCAGCCAGAATTGTTAGCAGATCTTCAGAAGATGGGTATAGAAGTTATTCTCCCTTTCAGTGTGGCATTGATGGCCAGTATGCAAGTTCAGTCCACTATAGTCGAGAGGATCCGGAAGGCGCAGTCGGCAGATTCCAAGCTTCAGCGACTCAGAGCCGAGTGTGAGGCAGGACGAAGACCAGAGTTATGTATTCATGAGGATGGTACACTTCGACATGGTAAGCGTCTTTGTGTACCCAGCGGAGATATCCGACAGGAGATCATGTCAGAAGCGCACAGTTCGCAGTATTCTATCCATCCCGGTAGTACAAAGATGTACCGTAATATCCGGTAGCATTTCTGGTGGAATGGCATGAAGCGGGAGATAGCTCGGTTTGTCTCTCGGTGTTTGGTTTGCCAACAAGTTAAAGCCGAACAACAGAGACCGGTTGGACTTCTTCAGCCCTTACCGATTCCAGAATGGAAGTGGGAGCATGTGACCATGGATTTTGTGACTGGACTACCTAGATCCCCAGCTGGTAGAGATGCTATCTGGGTTATAGTTGACAGGCTCACGAAAGTGGCTCACTTTCTTCCATTCAGAGTTGGTCAGTCGATGGCTCAGTTAGCAGAGATGTACCTCAGACAGATTGTCAGATTGTACGGTGTGCCAGTCAGTATCACCTCGGACCGAGATTCAAGATTTACGTCGCACTTTTGGCGTAGCTTGCAAGAGAGCTTGGGAACTCATCTCCAGTTCAGTTCAGCATATCACCCGCAGACAGATGGCCAGTCGGAGCGCACGATCCAGACTCTTGAAGACATGTTGCGGTCTTGCACACTTGACTTTGGTGGTTCATGGGAAGATCACTTGCACTTGGTGGAATTCTCGCACAATAATAGTTTCCGGGCCAGTATCCAGATGGCACCGTTCGAGGCACTGTATGGTAGGAAGTGCAGATCCCCGCTAGCCTGGGATGATGTTGGAGAGAGACAGATGCTTGGTCCAGAAATGATTGCCCAGACAGTTGAGGTGGTCAGGAGAGTCCGAGATCATCTTCGAGTTGCCCAAGATCGCCAGCGCCATTGGGCCGATTCTCATCTGCGCCCTCTCGAGTTTTCGGTCGGCGATCATGTATTCCTGAGGATTTTGCCTAACCGTGGCGTCATTCGTTTCGGCGTACGGGGCAAGCTTAGTCCTAGGTATATAGGACCGTTTGACATTCTGGAGCGAGTAGGAGATGTATCATATCGTCTCGCTCTTCCACCGTCGCTAAGCGAGGTGCATGACGTGTTCCATGCATCCCAATTATGACGGTATATCCCGGACCCGAGCCACATCCTGGATCATTCGGAATTGGTTGTTGGTACCAACGTTTCGTATGAGGAGAGGCCCGTGTCTATATTGGACCGGAGAGAGAAGATCCTCAAGAACAAGACTATCAAGTTAGTCCGAGTTGCTTGGGGTCATCACTCTTTGGGGGAGTCAACGTGGGAGCGTGAGGATGATATCCGATCGCGATATCTTGACTTGTTTGACTCGTGAGGTATAATGTCTTTCTTATGCCTCCTGCCTTCGATTCCTTGCTTGCATGATTGATTGATTGCCTAGTATAGCTTGCTTGTTATTAATGTAGCTTGTCATTGCTCCTCTAGTCTCTTGATTAAATTTCGAGGACGGAATTCTTTTAAGGTGGGTAGAGTTGTAATGCCTGTGTTCGTATTACGTATTTTGGGATACGTATACGTATTTTATTCTGTATTGCCTGATTCCTTGTTTAGCTCTCGGCTTGGTTTAACTCTCGGTTTGGGTTGGCTTGGTTCGGCCGGCCCAATGCTTGGTTCATCATGGGCCAAGGGTGGAACACCTTAGCCTATGCTTCTCCTTCATTTCCACCATAACCCCCCTCTTTATTATCCCCACCAACCTTCTCTTTCCTCCATAATTCTCATTTACTTCTCCTTCCCCCACCATTACTCTTCTCCACCAACCAAGAACACCATAGGCAAGTGCAACTTGCTTCCACAAGAGAACTCCTTTTGATGGTTTCATTAGCTTCTTCTCATGATTCTAAACCATATTAGAACTTGTCATTTTTTATTTTGAGGCTTTAATTCTTGTAGATCTAGAAATTAGTTATTTTTGGATTTTTGGTGGTTTTGATCTATCAAACTTCCTTGTTTTTAAGTTTTGATGGTTCCATGTTGTAGAGAATTTCATTCTACCCAATTTTGACCTTTGGAAAGTTGGATTCGGACTTGTTTTGACCAAGATATGGACTGTTGAAGCTTAGATTCAACTTTAGAGTTCTTGCTGTTCTTGCCATTTGGAGAAGACAGTGAACAGTGAGCTAGCTTTTAGCTTACGCCGCTGACTTGGGTACGCTGCTCTTTAGCGAGCGTACGCTAGCCTTGGGTACGCTGCTCTTTAGCGAGCGTACGCTGACTTGGGTACGCTGCTCTTTAGCGAGCGTACGCTAGCCTTGGTACGCTGCTCTTTAGCGAGCGTACGCTAGCCTTGATACGCTGCCTGTTGGCAGCGTGTCTTTTGCGTACGCTAGCGTGAGCGTGCCCTAGACCCTTTCGTACGCTAGCTCAAGCGCACGCAGTCTTGAGCGTACGCTAGCTTGAGCGTATGCTGACCTGTAGCTTGAGCGTGCCCTTGTGTACGCTGACCCTTGCGTACGCTTCCTATTGGAAGTGTATGGACCCTTTGGTACGCTAGCTTGACCGTACGCTGACCTATAGCTTGAGCGTACGCGTGCCTTGGTACGCTAGCTTAAGCGAGCAAGGTGTACGCTGGCCTGAGCGTAGCTTGCACTGAGCGTATGGCCTTTGGCTGACTTGGCCTTATGTCAGCGTGTCAGATTTGGTTTTATTTTCCTTAAGCTTGGCTCTTTTATAGCCTTGTATATTGATATTTTATTAGATATTTTACGCCCATTTTATATCCTTACGCCTTTTGTCCTGAACTTGATAATTGCGAATTTACTTGATATGTTTGGAATTGATAATTGAGCATGACCTGATAGTGACCCGTAGTGGTGCACTTCTGACATGAGTAACCTGACATGACCTGACAGTGGCCTGTCGTGGCGCACTCCTGACAAGTACACTTGACCTGATAACCTGACATGTTATACCTTGATAAGCTGTTGCGACGGCTACCTGACATGACATGACCTGTATAAAAACCTGGACACCGTGGGCGATTGTGCTTGTATAAATAATCCAGTCTTGTCTTGCATCATGTCTAGGAGGGGACTCCTGAGTACCACGGTCAGGAGTACCTATTGAAATAAACTAAGGACTAACAACTAGATTAATACATTAGTCATGAAGAGATTTCCCAGCTATAGACAATCCCGTTACCTGGGCACGCCTTGGGATTTGTAGCCTGCCGTCGAGTAGGGCACATTTCCAGCACACTGTCATGTGTTGCACCCTTCAAGCTACCTAAGGGTACATTCGTTTCCTGGACGATGTACCCACCTGAATTCAACCCTAATCTTTTAACCCGGTGAACCTGGATGGTCTGCAGGGCTTGTGGCTGTGGAATAATCTCACTGTATCTTGTTAGTAATTAGGCTTGTGACAACCCTAGTTAGTTAAAGTATCAAGCCGTAATTCTTGCTTGGCCGTGAAGTGATTGGATGGAGTCTAACCTGTCTAGTCTTGCCCTGATCCTGTTCCAGATTACTGTATGACCAGAATGCTTGTATTTATTTTACCGATAAATGGTGGGAATTCCAAGCTCTGTTCAGACGAAGGGTTACAACCCCGGTCCTTGTTTGGTTTATGGGTTGTAACCTGGCTATCTGAATAGTTCCATGGTTATCTCGTCGTATATCATCCTGATGTATTTTCTTATTCCCAGTTCTTACTTTTATTCCAGTTCTTACTTTTATTTATATCTTTTGCTGATTGCTGGTTTTAGTTCTTAAGTGAAGCTTCCTTTGTGGCACTTGCTCTTTCTGGGGTCTGACCCAGCTGGTTTTGTGTGGCCAGATTTCGGAGCAGCTCCAGAGGATCTACCGACCTTCCAGCCAGATGGTGGCCACTAGAAGGAATCCTGGCAACGAGTGGGTTATTTTTGGCTCTCCCACTCTATTGTAAAAATATTCTTTGAGGCGTTTAGCCGACGAGCACCTGTTTAGCTCGATTGCACTTACTTACTGTCTGCCTACGGGCTGTAACATGATTAACAGATCCTAGGGTTGATCATGTATGACTAAACTCTTGCTAGTCCTGACATTTTGTAACGACAAGCTTCATGATCAACTGAATATGTAATGTTTGGGACGCCTTACTATTGTATATTTAATGATCATACATCTTGTGACTTTTACTTACTTGCTTGTGATTGAGACACTAGGCTTGTTCATGACCTTAAGAGACTGTTGGCTTGTAGATAAACCCTCATGTATCTAGACAGCCGTGACCGTATAGCGAGATGGATTCCATTTCATATACGTTGCTGGCTATGTCTGCCCCCGCTCTCCAGTATTCTGGATCTGGGGCGTGACATGCAAGAGTTAGAGAGGCCCTCCGAAAGAAGGCAGCCCAAGGGCTAGAGAGGCCCTACAACTTTGACATCTTAGCACAATTGGCTAACACACCGGCCAAGTTGTCACTATACGAACTCCTAAGACTCTCCAAGGACGTTCGTATTGCATTAAGTGAAGCACTCCAAAATGCCGATGTCTATCTGGCTCAATCCAACCTCACCGGGGAGGACTTACCCGTGGATCTCCAAGACAGTGCCTGCACGGAAGCAATGTCCAACATCGTCTTCACTCCGCAGGACATGCTCATCAAAACCAACCAACACGATCGCCCGCTATACTACACGGGATACATCGGCGACGTAAAAGTGGATCGAATGCACATTGATCTTGGGTCATCCATAAGCATCATTACAAAGGGTCTGTTACATCATCTTCGCATCCCAATGCATCGCCTGACACCTACAAGCACCGCCATCAGCAGTTTCAATTCGGGCAGGAGCTACCCTATTGGGAAGATTCGTCTGAAGTGTCAAATTGGCGACCTCCAATCCGAAGTCACCTGCTACGTTATAGATGCAGACACTTCTTACAACATCGTCTTGGGGTGCCCATGGATACACGATTACATGATCGTGCCTTCCACGCTACACCAATGCTTCAAATATGTCAACAAATACGGCTTTGTGAAGACGAAATTTGTTGACATCGATCCCTTCAAAGGGGTCGAATCTTACTACTCAGACTCCTGCATATACGAAAAGTCGAGGAGGCACCTTGATGAAGGAAATGAACAAGCTAGTACCGAAACGGCCACGGGATCAGAAGGACCACTGACGAGCCACCTCCAAGCCCGTAAACCGGGCAGGTCCGCACCCCTTACTGCCACTCTGCGAAAGGATGCGATCAGCCTCTCGGCGCAGGAGGAGCAGATGATAATCCGTCTGCCAAGGTCCGGCCAAGTGCCGAGACCCGCAACGGGGCCACTGACAATCAGACTGCCGAGAGTCGGTCAACCCCAAACGGAGAAGCTCAATCCCTCCGATAGGCTACTGACGATACGCCTTCCCAAGAAGGGTCGTCACCCCGATGCAAGGTCTGACACTTCCAGCGAACCAGCCACTCCTCGCTCCACGTCAAGTGCCAAACTGGGGGTCGTTAGTTTGCCAACAACTCCACGCTCTGCTCCATCAGCTGAACCTATGACGATCAAGCTACCCAGGTTGTCCCCTCAGTCCTCACTTACGCAGAGGGTAGCCGAAGAGGAACCGGAGCTAGCCAAGTATATGGCTGTCCACACTGATGCTCCCTCCGCTGATGATGTAATCTCCCTAGAAAAGATACCTTACTTCATCAACAAAGGGTTATCTTTGAACTACACCGAGCTCAATAAGCTATGTAAAATGTATGCTATGGAACACGGTATGGGCACTCACCTACACACACAGGTGACAAATGTGTACACCGCAACCAGCTTACTCCAGTAGAAGACGCTTACCGAATAATCGAGGGAGGGGATCATCCGATCATCTTCGGCCGGACGAACAACCTGCATCCCTTCACCATAGAGAAAGCCGACCTCGGGTCAGATGCCGGAAGACTGCCTCTGTATCTTTATAGCCCCCAATCCAAATATCTCATGCAGAAACAGGGGTATGATCTGGAGACGACGCCAGGTTTGAACTACGGCACTGGGCGACGATTACCTTTGAAGCCGCCAGTCCCGGCGGGCAAACCACGGGACTACTATAGCAAAACTTGATGCGGGTTAGGGTATGAAACGCCTACTACAACTCCTGAGAGTTCAGATGAAGAATGCGACTGGCAGTCACATTCAACCGGGTCACCAACTTCTGACTCGGATACCAGCATCGGAGATGTGTTCAGACAGGTCTTGTCAGTCAACATGGCATTCGCCAACGCTTACGAAGAAGATGAAGACATCCCCGAGATCCTCGAGCTAGAGCCGTGGGCCCAATAATTGGACGCATAATGGGAAAAATGGTTCGAACTGAGAGAACCTCCTACCGAAGATGAAGTCATACAGGTTGACCTCGGCAGCGAATCTTCTCTTAAACCCATTTTCGTCAGTAAAAGCCTAGCGGACAAAGAACGGAAGTCGCTGCTAGAACTTGTCAAAGAATACATTGATGTGTTCGCCTGGAGCTATGAAGACATGCCAGGGTTAAATCCCGATATTGCTCTTCACAAACTCAACATTCGGCCGTATGCGAAGCCAGTCAAGCAACAACAGTGACGCTTCCGCCCAGGCATTATGGACGCGATCGAAGCCGAAGTCAACAAACTGATAGCCAGCAGCTTCATTCGTGAGGAGCAACATCCCGATTGGGTCGCCAATATAGTACCCGTCCTCAAGAAGAATAGGAAGATTCGAATCTGCATCGACTTTCGCAATCTGAACGAGGCGTGCCCCAAAGATGAATTCCCCCTTCCTATCACAGACATCATGATCGACAATACCTGCGGCTTCGAACGTATGTCATTCATGGATGGTTTCTCGGGGTACAACCAAATCAAAATGTCTCCTGAAGACGAAAAGCATACATCATTCCGAACGCCAATTGGCACGTACTGCTACACAGTCATGCCTTTCGGTTTGAAGAATGCTGGCGCCACCTATCAAAGAGCCATGAGCATCATCTTCAGAGACCACTTACGCAAGACAGTGGAGTGCTATGTTGACGATATAGCCGTTAAGAGTCACTGCAAGGGAGACCATCTGCAGGATCTAAGGACGGTATTCGACCTAATGCGAGCGCACAATTTGAAAATGAACCCTACGAAATCCTTTCTGGGCGTATCCAGCGGTAAGTTCTTGGGATTCATCATCACTGCACAAGGTATCCATGTAGACCCTGAGAAGACAAAAGTAATCATGGAGATGGGTCCTCCGAGAAATCTCCGCGAACTCAGAGGCCTTCAAGGGAGGCCAGCTTACATCAGGAGGTTCATTTCTAACCTCTCCGGGCATGCCGACCATTCACGCACCTCATGAAGAAAGGAGTCTCATTCGTATAGGACGAGGAATGCCAGCGTGCTTTCGACAGCATCAAAGAATATTTGTCAAATCCTCCGGTCTTGGTGGCCCTGGTTCCTGGAAAACCATTCCTGCTCTATGTACGAGCAATGGAACACTCCCTCGGGGCTCTGCTGGCACAAAACAACGACGCAGGCCATGAGCAGGCCATATATTACCTCAGCCGAATGATGATTGGGCCAGAGCACAGATACACCGCCGTCAAGAAGGAATGCCTCGCCCTGGTGTTCGCCATTCAGAAAATGTGACACTATGTCACCGGACAAATGATACATGTGATCTCACGAGTCAACCCTCTCAGGGTCCTCATGACTAAACCAGGGGCACTCAGCTCTCGCCTCGCTACATGGGCAATATTGCTGTCCCCTTATCATATGATCTTCGTCCCACAAAAGGCAGTCAAAGGTCAAGCCCTGGCAGACTTCTTAGCAGCCCACCCAGGCTCGGAATCATCCAGAATATATGAAGAGATCCCAGATGAGGTCGCCGACTCACATGCAACCTCTCACGATAATATATGGCGAATGTTTTTCGACGGTGCTTCGAGGACCGGACCTAAAGGCAATATAGTCGTCGAGTCGGGGTAGTGCTGGTCTCCCCTTCCGGATTGGTGATTAACCGCGCTTATTCCCTCACCGAGCCCTGCTCTAACAATGTGGTCGAGTACAACGCTCTGGTCATTGGCCTCCAACTCGCAAGAGAGCTGGGAGTAGAATACCTTGAAGCATACGGCGATTCCCAACTAATCGTCAATCAGATACGGGGCTCATATGAGGTCCGCCACGAAGACATGATCCCTTATCACCAGATAGCGATTGACATCATCTCGTCGTTCGAGGGGTTCTTCATCGAACATGTCGCCAGACTCCAAAATATCGAAGCTTATGCCTTAGCTGGTCTTGCCGCTTCCTTAGCAGTTCCGAACTGTGATTGCCAACCAGTGGATGTGATAGGCCACGAACTGGTCTGTCCCAAGAACAATGTGTAATTCATGGCGAGTTATTCTGCCCAGATGATCAATGATGCCCCAGACTGGAGACAACCATTCATCGACTTCGTCGTCTAGGATATCCTGCCCGAGAACCCAAAGGAAGCCACTTCCATTAGACGGCGTTCTCTCAGATTCTTTTACGATGCAGAGACAAAAATGCTGTATTGCCGCTCCTACGACGGATTACTGCTTCGGTGTCTGTCAAATGCAGAAGCCAAAGAAGTCGTACGAGAAGCTCATGACGGTGTCTGCGGGGCCCACCAGCCTGGCCCAAAACTGTAAGACCGCCTCCGCCGAATGGGCTACTACTGGCCTACAATGGTGGCAGATGAGATAGATTATGCTAGGAAATGCAAAGCCTCTCAAGTCCATGCGGATTTCATTCACCAACCATCCGAATTTCTATACCCGACGCCACACTCTCAAGTCCACGCGGATTTTATTCACCAACCATCCGAATTTCTATACCCGACAGTGGCGTCCTGGCCATTCGAAGCATGGAGAATGGATATCATTGGTCCAATCACCCCACCTTCCTCCCGAGGACATCGCTTTATACTCGCAATCACTGATTACTTCTCTAAATGGGCGGAGGCTATCCCACTCGCAGAAGTCAAGACTTCAAATGTGATCAGCTTCCTTAAGCATCACGTCATCTACCGCTTTGGACTGCCCCGAAGGATCATCCATGATAATGGTCCACAGTTTGCAATCTACGCTTTCTATCGGTTCTGCGATAAGCACCGTATTCAGAATATTGCTTCAATACCGTACAACCCGGCAGCGAACGGATTGGCCGAGGCATTCAACAAAACAATCATCAAACACCTCAAGAAGTTTGTCTCCTCCAACAAACGCGACTGGAACGAGAAGCTCGGTGAATGCTTATGTGCTTACCGTACCACAGTTCGAATAGCCACCGGGAATACACCATTCTCCCTGGTGTACGGGAGTGAGGCAGTCCTCCCATTAGAGACTCAAATACCCTTACTCCGCGTCGCCCTCACACATCAATTGATGACAGACGAAAACCACCATCGCCGTCTACAGGAATTGGAGGTACTAGATGAAAAGCGCCTCTTGGCTCAGCAACAAATTGAGCTATACCAAGCACGCATCTCTGGAGCCTTCAACAAGAAGGTCAAAATCAGAACATTCCAGGTGGACGATCTCGTCCTGGCAGTCCGGAGGCCGATGGTCATGACTCACAGGACCGCCGGCAAATTCCAGCCAAAGTGGGAAGGCCCATTTATCATTGAGACAGTATTCTCCAACGGTGCTCACCGCCTCACAAAACAAAATAGAGACTTGCTCATGTTACCCGTCAACGGCAAGTTTCTAAAGAAATATTATGTCTAAATGACATTCTCCAGATCATTGAGTCATGTACCCGCTGGTACCGCTGAACTCACGCTCACCATTCTCCAGATTCTCGAGTCATGTACCCGCTGGTGCCTCTGAACTCACATCCCGGGCACCCTTTCAGATAGAAAGTTATGTATGATCATACCTCTGAACTTCCTTTCTGGAGGAGATCCTCCCCCATGATCCAATACCCGCACTTTCAGTGCACAAAAAAGGGTAATCGATCCACAAATTTCCAAAATGGCCATGTCCTCACTACCTCTGAGTCGTTCCACTTCTGCCAAAAACAAATCACCCCTTACATAGAACTTCCATGTCCTCATTACCTCTGAGTTGTTCTATGTGCCCTCCTTCATTGAGCCCACTCCTGTCATGTCCTCATTACCTCTGAATGGGAAGGCTCCGTCGAAGAAACCTTCATAATTGCCATGTCCTCATTACCTCTGAGTAAGTATGATGATCCCCTTTCGACCTATTATCTGTACCCACAACCAGAGTACGCCAAGGGTAATAGGCCCACAAATGTCCTATGTTGACCATAAATGTCCTCTGTTGACCACAAATGTCCTCTGTTGACCACAAATGTCCTCTGTTGACCACAAATGTCCTCTGTTGACCACCAATACCCTCCGTCGAGTCCACTCCTGCCATGTACTCATTACCTCTGAGTAGGAAAACTCTACGTCTAAAAAACTTTCCTACTTGCCATGTCCTCATTACCTCTGAGCAAGTATGTCGGTTCCCCTTTATCCTATTATCCGTATCTTAAACCAGGGTACGCCAAGGATAATAGGCCCACAAATATCCTCAGCTAAGTTTCTTAGCACAGACCTACCATCTCATCATGCCCTAGGAGCCCAGCTGCTCTGCGGTATTCCTTTTCCCAATACCAAGAGCACCCATGACCACTTTGCCATGGCTGCTTCAGGTATCCTGACCAAAACTTGTTATCTATACCTAAAACCAAGGTATGCCATGGGTAACAGGTCTACAAATATATCCCCTATGCGGGGGAGAACATCACCACAATATCACAGGTATAACAAGCAATACAAATGAAGGGTAGAATTGAAAGTACTCTTTATTTTGAAGGAAGAAAAAAGTATTACATATTCCGGGATCACGTCCCCTTCAGAAAGAAAGAAAACAGAAACAACAAGGAGAAAAAGGCCGACTACAGTTCGGCATTGCACAATTCCATGAGCCGGTCTCTCACCAAGACAGTCCCTCGCTCAAGCCTCTGTTTAGCTCAGCGCTCGGCCTCTTGGGATAGTTGCTCCGCATCATTCAGATACATATAGTCCTGCCAGTTAGTCTCTATCTTCTTCAGGGCAAGTTCTACTAGATTGGCGGAGGCCCTGCTAAGCTTGTCAGCTTCCTGGATGGCAATTCCTTTTTCAGTACAAGCAGCCTCCAGCTCGGACTCCAAGAAGACCAACTTTCTCTGGAGTTCGAGGATTTGTTCCCGAGTGTCGGTCACCCCGCGGGAGGCAGCCGCTTTCCGAGCCGCACAATCGTCAGCCCGACGGCTCCACTGATCGTGCAATCGGGTCAAATCTCGGCGATCCTTCAATATAGTCGGCTTGACCGATTCGCGGGCAGCCATCACCTTCTCCACCGCGGTAATGAGAAAGTTGTGCTTTTGATTTATGACTGCCGGTAAATCAGTCTGTTGCAACATGCGAAACTGGGCCACGAGACGATCAGCTTCTAATAGCTTAGGCTCCAGAAGCGCAGCCAGTTCCCCTCCGCCAGGGAGTGTCTTAAGGATACTAATCTGGCCACCGGCACATCGACGGGCCAGAGTAAAGGGAGTCCCCCTTTCCACTGCTGCCTCGATCCCCCTCTTCAGGTGGCGATGGAAACTGGCAACCACGTCCTGTAACGCGTCATCTAAGACCTCTGTAGAGGACGGCGTCAGAGGGAGAGTGGCAGACGGTACCGAAGGAGCGGCTTCAGAAGTTACTGTACCCGCCACCAAGGAAGCAAATTCTGTACGAAAAGATGCTTGAATGGTGGCTAACTCCTCTTCTGCCGCCCGAAGAGCCTGGATGCTCGGCAGGGAGGAAAGGTTGACCCTCGAAACTACATCCGCAGAGGAGGACACATGGAGGATCGTTCCTTGTCCCGGCTGCGCTACTACCTGGGACCCCGAGCTCGACCCAGACGAAGGTCCCTCGATACAGGGAGGTCCTGTCAGGCCCTCTCCGGTAGGGTTCAATCCAGCAATATCAATCACTGGCAATGAAGGGTTGGGATCTGAACATCCAAAGCAGCCATTAGTCGACATAATCTGAAAGAAAAGATAACAAGAACACATAGGCTTATTCACGAGCTATGGTTTGATTTGTATTACCAGGGGAAGAGCGTAGGGATGACGGCTCGTTCACAGCCGGCGTAGTTTCCCCACCCATAAAGTCATCATGTTGGGGTTCGGATGTCTCAGGGACGGGCGCAGTAAAGTCCCCATCCCCCTGAGTTGAGGTCCCAGTAAGGTGGGAATCCTCGGCCGCAACCGGAAGCACCCCAGCAGCAATGATAGCGGTGCACACATCACTGACTAAATGAGACAGGACCGGATCAGCCTCGGTAATCGGGTCCTGAGGAGCGAGCTCATCCGACGCCTATAAAGAGCAAAAGAAGCAAATGATTAGGCCATAACATGGAAGAAGAAGAAAGGAAACAGTTGAAGCCCAAATCACCTCAGGGACAACGTCCACATCATCAATAAATAGCCTGCGACGTCTTACCGCAGCGTGCTTCGTAGAATAGGTTCGATCATCAGCGGTAGTCACGCGCCTGCTTCATTTACGCGAAGGGCCAGGTACCGCAGATGGTTGATCCTCTACCACCTCGTCAGACAAAGTAGACGATTGACCCACGGCCCTTTCAGCCGGCACGACAGGGGGTTGATTCCCAACTTCCTCGTCCGAAGAATGAGATGAGTCATCAGCATCTTGTTTGTCATCTTCCTCATCCGCCCTAGTAGACTCTGAGTCCGGCACAGGAACCCTGTTCGTCCCCCTCTTCCTCTTCTTGGACCCTTCTGGCTTCTCAGCCAAACCGGTGCCAGCAATGAAGCTAGTATTCATATCAAACCCGACAGGAGGCTTGCTCGCTGCAACATGATAAAGGGCCGCTATATACAAGATATCCCCTGCCACCTTGGCATCAGGGATCGAGAAGCTGGCCCGGGTATGGGCCGTATTATAATAATGCCAAGCCCGGACGCCATCGAGCACACTGCCCTCAAAGCTCAAACAAGCTCTAAGGCGATCGAGGAATAATTGACTATACCCAAATTGACGGGAAAATCTACTGGGCAGATAAGGCTCCAGGTATACTTTATTCCGGTAACGATACACCAGGTGCGCGGGGCGGATGTTGCATAACCAAAGAAGCATCTTCTCAGATAAAAGTTGGGGAGGATCAACGCCGTCAATGTGTACCCTCCTCACTTCTCTAGGGGTGAATTCAGGGAGAGATACGAAGAATTTAGGGCCCATCAACTCTTGCCAACGCCCTCCGACAGGTCGGTATGGTATCGTGCTCCCAAGGTTGATGACGATACCGGAAAAGGAAGGCATCATCATCGGTGACATTTTCATCAGTTCTTGGCCTCATCAATGACCGATAGTGCATCAATAACCACCCCATGAGGTAGTGGTATGGTAGTTCTATCCGTTCAAAGTCCATCGACACATCACGAGCAATGACTTTGGAGAAAAAGGCGCGAAGGTCGTGGTGTATGCTACACACCATGGCCGGAAGGAACGCCAGTCTTACCTTAAAGACCAATTTCACATCAGGAAGAATGAAATGGCGGCTGATCCTTTCCATAGAACCCGTGCCGCCCGAGACTACACAATTGCGTAGCCACACCATCAAGAACCCAGCTAAGATTGCTTTATCAGACATCTCCCGAGTACTATAGTGGAAATAACTGAGGGAGTCAGTGCGACTCCCAAACCGGTCACGGGTAGACCTCGACCTTTTGACCTTCAACATCATGTCTTTCACCTCCTCCGGGGTTCGAGGAGTTCGAGACGAAACTTGGCCGGAAGGACGCAACTTGAAAAGATACAAAACCCAGGCCGTGGTGTGAGGGGCGCTCCCTTCTGAGCTATTTTCTTTCTTGATAGCCATCTGGTGGCAGGCGCTATGATGGCACAACAGTTCTTGGTACACGGCGACGAAACCAGGAAATCGTCGATCCAGGTCTTCGAATTCTTCGTTCGTCGGTGTATATGCTTCAAAAGCTTCACCTCCCCACGGTAATCTAGAAACAGCGTGCATCTCATGGAGAGCAAGCCCCATCTCTCCTCCGAGGGCAAAGAAAGTCCCTGTACGCCGATTATACAACTCCAAAAGAGCCATAAACAAAGGCTTGTTAATAGGCAACCCATAGCAGGTGCCCCTGACGGCATAGTAGAGGTCAATTTCCCGAAGGTATTCCCCATATTTCCTTAAGATCCATGAGGTAAGATTAGTCCATGTGGGAATGGGGTTGATCCAGTTCAGCAGCAACAACCTGCCTACGGGATAAGACCCCTTGCGAGCGAGCTGATTCAGAAAAGTATCAGCCAGAGTAAAGGTAAAATTAGGGCCAGTCGTGTTTACAAAAGTACCAGGGAGCAGCCCCATCACAGTCCGACTCACTGATTCCTTGCCCGCACATACTAAACCCGTGCGCCTGTTGTAATGGATATTGCTCACAAACATTCCCTGTTGGGTAGGAGTCAGGGAACCCACCATGGTCCTGCCCAACGGTACCATGTTAAACCATGAGAGAGGATAATGTCGCTCCATCTCGGGGATGTGAATCTCTACTCCATCTATAAAAAAATCCCAGTGCTTTGAAACATCCAACAATCGGGAGTTCTTTATGGAAAAGGCGTCCCCAAAGAGAAAAGCCGGTTTCAAATATTCTCCATCCAGCTTCTCCGAGTTCATCATCGAACAAAGGAAGTGGAAAGGTTGGTTATTAATGGCAGCCACCCTCTCCCTAGGTTCATTAGTGGGAAGCTGATCCACTATACAATGGATTAAGTCATCAAGCCGCACGCCCACGGCGAACTGAGCTGAACCTACAAGAAGCTCTCCTGCTGGGTTGGTTGGAAGGTTCACTAAAAAAAGGACAAAGAGAAACAGGATTAAAAGATGGTTAAAGCAAAAAAATCACTAAATAAAGAAGCTCCCACGAACCTATGCGGTTCGGGTCAACAAAGCCTTATGCGGCTATATTCCAATTGGGTCTCAGGAGATGCGGTTTTGAGAAAGCCTATGCGGTTCGAGTCAACACAGTCTCATGCGGCCCAAATCTGATGGGAATTCGATATGACACAAGCTCGATAGCTTATGCGGATCAGATGAATATATGCGGTTCTAACAGAAAAGCTCATGCGGCGCATAATGCCATGCGGTTCAGCCTGCTAGAAACATATGCGGCTCCGTTCAGAGGAGACTTTATGCGGTTTTTATCTAGAGACTTAAATCCTTCTCATGCGGTTAAAACATGGGATATTTTCTATGCGGCTCGGGTATGAGAAGGTCATGCGGCTCATACAGCATATGCGGCTCTGCCATCAACTTGGGTGGAGGCTTGTGCATAAATATGCAACAGAGCCATGGGTTCTCAAGATTCAAATGCAACCCTTACCATTGAAAGCAGGACGAACATCAGAGGGCACTTCGAGCGCTTCGGGCTCGACGGCCGATGAAGACGTCACCCTCTTGCCCTTCGCGGCGGCGGAGACGACTTTAGAAGACTTAGGAGCCATTTGCTTCGACGGACGGACAAAGAAGATCAGAAAGAGGAGACAGCAAAAAGAGTGAACGAAGGAGAAGGTAAAGAAGTCCCTCCGGCCAAAGTCATCCATATTTATAAACTAGAGTAAAGCGTTTCGATCCCCGTGCGTACACGCAGACCGACTCTTCGGTTATCAAAATGAGCCGCCAAAAATGGAGGCCACGTCCCTCGGATCCCGCACCAAAAAGTGGCCTTTAAAGCTGAAAGCAAATCAACAACGTTTAAATGCAAAAGATTGCCATACGTGGCAATAATGACGTGGCAAAGATGCGGCTGAACAATCCCCTGCGGCTGAACCACCTATGCGGCTGAACAATCTATGCGGCCAAGATCTCTATGCGGTCAGGATTTCATATGCGGCTAGAAGAACACAGCCATGCTTCTCATTCAAAGTATTTCAATTTTGCAAATTGAAAACTTTGAAGGGGGTCTTGTAGAAGCATAGAAAATATTAAAGAAAATGACCCATGCGGCCAAAGAGCCCCATGCGGCTCAGAAAGCCCATACGGCTCAGAGAATCATGCGGCATAAGAATCTATGCGGCTCAAGACATCCCATGCGGCTCCAAAGACACGTGGCGGGACAGTCCCCTTCTCTGTCCTCTCGTATTAATTGTTTGACGGCTGACAATTCTGAAAAAGTGACAGCCCTGACACAAAAAGAAGTAATTATGACTCTGTCATAATGACAGCTTCTAGGGAAGAGAAAAGAGATCTCTGACACAAATCTCCCGAGAGCCATAAAAATGCCATGTGGCCTTGCCACGTGGGCGTTCGTATGCGGCTCGAGCAAAGACTTCTCATGCGGTTCAGAATGAAGCCGTCCTATGCGACTCAGGCCGAGACAACCTCATGCGGCTCGAGCAAAGACTTCTCATGCGGTTCAGAATGAAGCCGTCCTATGCGGCTCAGGCTGAGACAACCTCATGCGGCTCGAGCAAAGACTTCTCATGCGGTTCAAAATGAAGCCGTCCCGTGTGGCTCAGGCCGAGACAGCCTCATGCAGCTCGAGCAAAGACTTCTCATGCTGACCACTTCCATGCGGCTCAGGCGGATGTATCCTTATGCAGCTCGCAATGATCACCTCCATGAGAGGGCCACTACCCAGACAGCCCTGACACGTGGCCCTAACCATATGCGGCCTAAAGTCATATGCGGCTCACTCGTCATTCGGTTCAGACCCCCCAGTGGCTCCTCGGACACGTGTCCTAAGCCGATCAATTTCTCAGATTTATTGCAACCAAAGATAGGGTCAAATCCCAATAATCTGGGACACGTGGCAGGAGAATAAATCTAATTTATTCACAAACATCAGAAGATCATTATAAGGAAGATTTATTCCAATCAGCATTAATTGCTGATGGGATTTGGTGTAATCTACACTCAATGGCTCGGATTCGTCACAATCAAAAGCAAATGGCCTAGATTGACCAATCCACTGGCTGCTGCCATTCCAAGAGGCAATCATTGGCAACCCTAATGAGGAGATCCTACTATTATAAATAGCAAGGTGCCATTCCCTTGTAAAATATATACGGTTGGAGAGATATACTGTCACAGAGAGACTCCCCCAATAACAAGAGATCAATCCAGAGAGAGAGAAGCCAGAAGAGCAATACGAGGAGAGCAGGAAGAGCATTTCTTCGTCAACGCCAACCATCTCGTCACAGGAGTCAAGGCTGCATACCGATCGTCCAAGGAGTAAGGCAGGGATGCCGTCGCCTTTCCGAGCCTCTATCGTCACTCCCCAGAATCTAAAATAAACAATTGTACTTAGATTGCTGTACCTAGGTTTTCGTCCCTAGGCTTTCTTTGTACAAGCGAGTTTGTATTGTGAGTCTAAGTTCAGTCCTCCCATAAAACTGTTCTGTACTTTTACAATCAATGGCAAACAACGAGCACGTGGGTACGTCCAGCCTACGCCGTAGTATCGACGGTAGAACGCTGTATATAACGTCTGTAAATACTACGACTAACAGTATAAAGGTACCTGTACAGTATATACACTCCGAGTGGAGGTGACATAACAATACAGTCTCATTCACAGAATAAAACTAAGGTAGATAGCTAAGAAGAAAAGACGTGATAGATGAAAATAGAAATAAGTCCAGTGTCCGACACAAGCCCAGATATATACATAACATCTCAGGGTGTCAAAATATAACATAGAAAACTACAGTCTGAAAGCTAGCTGGATCGCAGTCCAGTCAAATCTAGCTAAAAAGATCTAGACAGAAGTACTATCATCCAATGGCTCTAAGGGTGTCAACTGGTCGTAGTCTACGTCCTGACCATACCCATAGTAGGTAGAGCAGTCCGCATCTATGTCATCTGAATATATCATAACGTTATCTTGTCAGAAAAATAAACGAGTACAACGCTGGCAACAAATTCCATAGTAATGAAAAATGCTCTAACAGTCAATCATAATAGAGTACAAGACGAACATATCAAGATGTAAGTATAACAGGATATATAAACTGGAAATCATGTCAGGGTGAATCATACAGGAAAAGTAAGCTGAACTATAAATCATGTAACTGATGTAATAAATATAAAAGTGCCTCGAATATTATAGCATAATGTGATCGGTATGGGTCAAGAATCATGCTTCCAGCCGACCGGCTACAAATACGTAGACTCGGCCCGGCCGGGATGGCAAGCTTTAGAGCAAGTAGTAGCACAGGTCAGGCTATACCCATCGTGAGGTGAGGGTATAGCTATGATACAAGTAGTAACTCAAGGTGGGCATTGATCACACTATCTATAAAATTTCCCATTCCCGAATAGTATACGAATCCGGACATAACACGTCATGACGCGGGAATTCCCTAAGAGGGGAGCAAGTCCTCTTCAGGAATCAACGTCAATACAAGTACAAGAATCAAGACCAAGCAAGTACCCGTATCCCAAGAAATTCAGGAATGACATCTCATGACAGGAATCCGACAATACTAGTCCGTGCACCAATGTGTCGAGAATCAAGTAAACACTATAACTGAACTGGTAGAGAAGATATCAAAACAAGCAACTGCTATCAGAGAATGTACTTGCCTGCTGTCCTGAGCTGTAGGGTAATCAATGCTTAGAGTGGTATCAGAAACCTAAATATGAGATATTGCATGTTAATTTAGGTTTAAACAAGTTTAAGAATGATTCACAATGAATGATATGAAATCTAGGTCAAACTAGGTCTCGCTGAGTCACACTAAGTCCTGTCAAGTCAATCTAGGTCAAATCAAGTTATATCAAGTCAATCTAAGTCAGACTAAGTCGACTCTAGGTCATACCAGTCATCGCAAGTCAAAACAAGTCAAAGCGAATCAAACGGGGTCAAGAGTTAGCCTACAGTTGACTTTTGGTCAACTGGTCAACCTTGGTCAACTATGGTCAACTTTAGGTCAACCCTAGGTCAAACTAGTCAAATGTTGACCAAAAGTTGACTTTTGGTCAACTGGTCAACTCTAGTTTGGATTTGGTCAAATCTAGACAAAGTATTGACTCACGGTTGACTTTTGGGTAAAAAGTCAACTCTAGGTCAACCAAGCAAAAATCGGTTTCAATATGACATTTGAAGGGTATACCCAATAAGCCACCCATGTTTCAAGTCAATCCGAATACCCGAACCCCGTATCTTGAATTTCCCGATTACCCCTTAATACATTTACCCTTAACTATTCTAACTTGACGCCAAGTGGCTTTCCCTTAGGAATTTCACTCTGGGCTTCCTAGGGTAGTAGGGTACTAGCCTATACAACCATTACCTACCAAGTTCTCTAGGGTAAGTGGACATCCAGTCCATCTTACGGTCCGTATCGCCCGTTTACCCGTTATCTTGAATATCTTAAGATACACAATGGTACGGTGCGATACCCTTCTCCTAATCCTACACGAAGCCCCGATTTCCACCTAGGAGCCTACCCACAAAATCTAATTCACATTAGCTAGGCCCCCTCCAAGTTTCGATGCGTTCCGAATCACGGAACTCAAAATCCCCTCTTTACTAAATTCTAAATCACTCCACTCACACACTCTCAAGTCACTTTTTTCCACTCGACTTAGGACTAGCTTAGGGGTTATTTTAGCGGGCTAAATAGGTATATATAGCTAATATATAGGGTATATATATGTATATATATAGGTATATATATAGGTGTATATATGGGGGATTACGGGAGTCAAATGGGGGCCTAAAGGGGGGGGGAACTGCTGCTTGCTGCTGCTGCTAATGTTGCTACTGCTGCTGCAGTTTCTACTACTGCTGCTGCTGTTTCTGGGGGGGGGGGGCAGGAGCCCTTTGCCCCCCCCCCCTTGCTGCTGTTGTGTGCTCTCCCTTTCCCCCTTCTCTTCTCACACTTCTTCTCCCTCATTTTCCATCTCTAATCCCTCTCTAAACTCTCTCTCAATCTCTCTAAAATATATATATATATCACACATATAAATCTCATTCTATATATATATAAAAACACTCAAACAAATTCTCTCATTCATCCCCCTCTCTAAATATGTAAATACACACACTCACACATACATATCTAAATATGTATATATATATATATATATATATATATATATATATATATATATATATATATATATATATATATATATATACACACACACACACATATATATGGACACACACACACTTACACACATGGACACACACATATATATAAACACTCACACACATATATAAATAAATAAAAATATACACATATATATGGACACACACACACTTACACACATGGACACACACATATATATAGACACTCACACACATATATATATGGACACACACACACTAACACACAAGGACACACACATAAATATAGACACTCACACACATATATATATGGACACACACACACACACACACACACACACACACACACACACATACATATATATATATATATATATATATATATATATATATATATATATATATATATATATATGAATTTAAGAGTGCCTAACCACTTAGATACAAATCTAAATTATTCTAGAAGTGTCCAAATTTGGGGGAAACTCAAGGACACAAACACAAACACTAACTTCTCCTAGGACACTCCAAACGGACACAAACTTGACACGAATAGGGACACGAACACGGGGATCAATCCTACGGGGTCCAATCTATTTATCATGATGAAAAGAATGAGTTAGAGAATAGGTTATACCTATCGGAATATGGATTCCCGATTCGAAAGTCCTCCTACACGGCTCCGACACAACGAATTATTTAGGATACTCCCATTTCACTTCTTGCTCCCAAAAGCTTGGAGAAGCTTCACTTGGGGTAGAAGAAGACTTGTATGAAAGAAAAATGGGAAGAAATGATTTATTTTGAGATGATTTTCAAGGAAATCTATTCTAACTTTTGAGAAAAGCTTGGAGAAGAAGAAGAAGAAAAAAATTTGAAGTGGAAGAAGAACAAAATGGGGAGAGGGGTGGCCGGCCATAAAGGGAAGGGTTGGGGCTTCTTGAAATTACAAGTTTGCCCCTACTATAACTTACATGCTAAGTTAAGTCCAAATTTGGGTTTGGGGGTTATCTAAAACTAAATAAAATTCATAATTAAGCTTAAATACTCATTGGGGACTAGTCCAAACTCCTAAACCTAAAATTTAAGTTTGGGTGGGCCATGGCTAATTAACATGTTAAATACAAGTCAAGTCGAAATTATCCGGGATCCCGAATTAAGTCGGAATGCGATGAAATTCGAACCCGACTCCTATAATCATTAAATATTATTATTCATAAAATAAAATTCCCAAAAATATTATAAAATGGAAAATTACCATTTTACCCCTGATTTGGAAAAGTGAGGGTGACATTATGTCCTGTTATACGTCATTTTTCTTGAACTTTTATGAATTTTCATAATTAATATAGAGCAAAATAGATCAATCTAATTGTACGGTTTTGTAGGTGGTCAATTAGGCTACTATTAGAATTTTACGGGTCGAAGAATCGTTAGACGATGAGGGAGAAATCTAATTTGAAACAAGGTACCTGTGCGGTTGCTACTGTCGTGTCTGTTCTTCGCGCGCGGCCTCCTGCGGTGGTTCCCGGCGACCTCCGGCAGGGGCAGGCGGCCGGGAAGGCTCGCAGGGCGGCACTGGGGGTCTAGGATCGAAGGGAATAATTAGGGTTTGGGTTTTAGTCTCTGTTGTCGTCGTATATATACGAACAGGCTCGAGGACATGCGCTCGGTTGTGGGGTTGAGCATGGGTTTAGATGAGCTTGGTTTGGGCCGGGCTGTGCATGTGGGATAGTTGGGCCGAGATTGGTACTGCTTCTTCATATTCCTTTTTCTTTTTCTATTTCTTTTTGCATATATATATATATATATATATATATATATATAGATATATATATATATATATATATATTTTTATATATATATATATATATATATATATATATATATATATATATATATATATATATATATATATATACATAAACATCTAAGTACAAGTATACATATATATATATATATATATATATATATATATATATATATATATATATATATATATATATATATATATATATATATATATATATATTATATATATATATATATATATATGTATATACACACACCTTATATATATATATATGTAAAATATATATATATATATATATATATATATATATATATATGTATATATATATATATATATGTATATACACACACCTTATATATATATATATATATATATATATATAATATATATATATATATATATAATATATATATATATATATATATATATATATATATATATATATATATATAGATATATATATATATATATATATATATATATATTTTATATATATATATATATATATATATATATATATATATATATATATATATATATATATATATATATATATATATATATTTTATATATATATATATACACTTATACATTTATACATTTATATATATATATATATATATATATATATATATATATATATATATATATTTATAAAAATATATATATATATATTTTAAAAAAATATATACACACACACATACACTATTATATATATTTATATATACATTCAAATATACACATTTATTTATATATACACACAAATACACACATATATAATATTTATATATACATACATTCACATTCACACATATATAATATTTATTTGACAATAAAATAATATAGCCAATAAAATAATAATATTAAATAGTCAATCCCAATAAAATAATAATAATTATAATAATAACGAAATTTAATAAACCAATAATGGTATATATATCATTTGTACAGTCTACTAGTCCCAAAAATGTACAAGGGTCTATTTTACACAAATATCATTGAATATCAAATAATGATATTTATAACATTTAATTAACGAATATTTAGAAAATATTCGTTAGATCGTTAAAACGAAATACAACACAATCATACTAAAATACACCAACACGAATGTCGCTGGACGTACCGCAAGACTACATGGGCTTGGCTCAGTTCGGTTCCAGTCCAGATTGGTTTGGTACAACCGGGTCTTCCACAAGTCAATAAACCTTAATAATAAATAATTAAATAATAAATAAACTTCGATAAGGGTTAAGTCGCAACTTGGCCTGGTTTTCCTAGTTAGGACGTCAATATGGCTCGGCCTTCCCTATCAGGGCTAATACACTAGTCAAAGCACGCGACTGTACTATCCGTACCATAATTTCTAGTCACCTTGTACCTCAAAACTCAACCATGGCTAAAGTCATCTACCGAAATAATTAACTAAATAATCATTTATAAAAACCTACACGTCACCATTTAAATCAAATAAATAAACAAAAAAATATTTTCAAAAATTTTCGGGAAGGAGAGCTACAGGAGTCTACCTAGCAGGCAATGGGATCAGGTAAACTATGCCAAGGTGAACATGCACGAGCCCAGTCCAGCAAACCAAATGAATGGTTCTACCCAATCCTTCGAACCAAATTCCCGATCGGGAATTCTGGAAAAAATCTGGCAGTGTCTTCTTTGTAATCTAGATGGGAGCACCCTACGAATTGGGGTTAAAACCACTCGACACAACCCGCCGCAGAATCGCAGAATCGCAGGCTGAGAACACTAAGTCTCAGCTACCAGCAGCACTACGATGCGTACTGGGAACAAATCGATAGCCGAGAACACTAAGTCTCGGCCTCCAGCAGCACTACGATGCGTACTGGAAACCAATCGAACCTGAGACCACTAAGTCCCGGCCTCCAGCAGCACTACAATGCATACTGGGCGCCAAGCCAACACATATAACAAGAAATCGTCTCGCAGGGCGCATCACAGCACATGTCCATAGTTCTAACCCAAGCACAATCACAGCCACAAGAATAGTTAGTCAGAGCCGTTAACCGACCGTGAGTCGGACACGAGGCATACGGGGACAATCCGTACAAGTGAGTCGTGCTCGTGTCCTTGGAGGTGTGGATGTGTAACGCCCCAGTCCCAAAATCATATAGGACTAAGTACGCAAATATGCCAGCTGTAGATATACGAAGAATACTCTAATGTATGGAATCCTCGTATAAATACATAAGCTGTACAATATAGAGAACCAAGACATGCTAAATCTCATCCACAAATATATAAAGAATAAAGATAGAATCAACTTAAATAGTTATGGTACAATCGTTGGGCGGAGACAAAGTCCACTACCAACTATCTCAATGAAATAAATGTACAAGAAAGCGATCGATAAATGACAAAACGAACCAAGAGCAATCATCTTCAAGAAATAGAGAAGGTCACGGCCTTGGCTAGAACACCTGTAGAAAATTTATGCAAGCACCCACCTGGAGAGGTCACCAGGTCCTCAGAGGGACGTAACAAGATACATAAAAACAATACCATAATGAACTGTAAATGAAACATGACAAAGGAAAGACCACACGCTCCAACAAAATGGAACCTAACCATCTAGGTGTAATGCAAGTCGAAAACTATACTGGAACGTATAAGTGGGTAGGAATAAAGCATAGCATCCGCTAGAGGCTTTTGCATGAACTAGTATACGTCTCTGACCGTATTTGACGCGTGGTCAGGGCCGTGCAATGGATATATCCCCTAGTCCATACTTTGCATCGCTAGAATTCCTCCTGACCGTATCTGACGCGTGGTCAGGGCCGTGCAATGGATATATCCTCTAGCGATACACCCATAACATGGAAACCATGAACCCATAACCGGGAAACTAGAAGACTGTGGGCTAGCTCATACGTCCCAGTAGTTTTCCCCGCCCATGTATCACGCAAGTCATATCCATGACTTGGCGATCCATATCTCTATGCAAGTCGCTATCTAGACTCCGCTAATCTAAAAATGAACCGACACACGAACCGCCCGTATCGGTAGCAAGTCGAATACGTAGGTTCGTGCCAACTCCATGGTCCTCACTATTGTGTCGTGTATGAGACGTGTTAACAGGTTAAAGAAGTTATGAACCATAACTTCAACATATCGGAAAAGTCAGCTACCACATATGGTCCACACACACACGTACACACACACAAACATCGATATACATATCGATGGCACCCAAGTCATACTTGGACACACTCTTACTAATGTAAAACATTAGCAACATATAAAATATCATGAATCAAATATAAGTACAAGATGGCAAGATATCTTGCCTGGTGGGTCGCCTGGGGTGGTACGATGCTCTGACAAGTCCTGTTTGTCTAATAGCCATGGTTGTTGCACACAGGTTCCGAATTCGCAAGAAGATATGGAAGCACGATTAGTCACGTTCAATGGTAACAGTCGAGGGAATTGGATAAGCAATCAATATACATAAAATTTTATAAAACCATTATTATTGCAAATAGAGTTTTATTTAGTTTTAATTAATACTTGAAAATCCAAAAATCTTTTTATGGCAGAACTCTAATTTTTGTCAAAATACTATTTTAAGTTTGAAATATATATTTTATTAATCAAAATACTCTTTGGTAATTCATACTCGAAAGTGCCAAAAATAATTTAATAAATAAAAAATAATACTTTAATATTTTAATCAAAGTCTTTACTTAAAATATGACACCAATAATATATATTAGGTTTTTGAAATTAGCTAGATAATAATTGTATGCTTCTAAAATAATACTACAAATAATAAATTTATTAAAACAACGAATAATTATAATGATAATAATAATTCTGATAGAAATAATAATAATAATAATAATAATAATAATAATAATAATACCAATACAATTATTTTGGTAAAGTAATAATAACAATATAGTAATACTAATAATAATAATATATATATAATAATATTCTCTAACCATTATCTATACTGCTCCCCCCAACTCTTCACTGTGCGAGAGAGAGAGAGAGAGAGAGAGAGAGAGAGAGAGAGAGAGAGAAAGAGCGGAAGAGAGGAGAGATCAGGAGGGCTCACCGGGGGAACTCCGGCGCGGCGCTCGGCCTGGCGGCGAAAGGCGGAGCTCCGGCCACGGCTACGGCAAGGAGGGCGGAGCTGGCTCGTGGGTGGATCTGGAGACTCCGAAGTCGGTGGCGCACGAATCGGGGCATGGTCGGGTTGGGATTTGGCGACGGCGGCGAAGGGGCTTCACCGGGCTCGATATGGTGGCTGTCGAGCGCGGCGTCGAAGGTAGTTCGAGGCGGGCAGCCACCGTTGCCGGTGGCCGGCAAGAGGCAGCGGCGATCTCGACGCTTAAGGAGGGAGGCGCCAGATCCGCAGATGGTACTTGGCGTTGACGCCGGCGGAGGGGTGCTGGAAAGCTTTGGCACGGCGGGACGGCGACATGCGTGACGACGGAGGTGGAGCGATGGTTCAAGGTTAGGGTTTCCCCTTCCCTTCCTCTTCTGGTGTTCATGTGGGTTTTTGGTGGTAGTGATGATTAGGTCGGGGAGGAGTTTAGAAATTTGGCCGGAGACGGCAGGCTGTCGGTGGCGGCTGGTGAGGAGGTCCGGTGGTGGTGATGGGAGTTTTCTGGGATTTTGGGCGAGGATGATCTTGGTGGCGGTTAACCGTAGGGGTGGTGACGATGATGAAGGCAATGGTGGTGCTGCCCAGGGGCGGGACGTGATAGTCAAAGTTGGTGTCGTCATGGTGGTGGTTGCAATGTTGGTGATGGTGATGGGGCTGTGATGGTGATAACAGTAGAATGGGTAGGGGGACGTCATCGTGTCGGGGGCTGTCCTGACACGACAGAGAAGGGTCGGTGGTTGTGTCATGCGAGACACGGGAACAGGGTTGTGTTCGGCATGTCGGACATGGGAAAGAACGATGTATATGTACTGGAAATATAGTGGATGTAGGGAGACACGGACACGATACACAATTTGGATGGTAGCAAATTATGGACGAGTACCTGCCTATTTATAGGATGTGGAAATTTCCAGTTGGATAGGGATTGGGATTTGATTAAATCCCCAATAGATAATATAATATTAATTCAAATAAATCAAATCTAAATTTAGATTAAATTCTAATTTAATTCTAGATCATCTAAACTCAAATATAAATTCTACCTTTAAACTTTTTAAATTAAAACCATAAAATCAAATTGAGATTTAAAATGGCCACAAAAATTTTCAAATATATTTTCTAAAAATACCAATAATAATAATTTCAAAAATAATAAATATTTTTAAATATCCTCTTGAATAATAAAATATTTATATCAATAAATTAGAAAATGGATTAAATTTATATGTTTTGCATAAAATAAACATTTGCATAAACCTTATTTTTAAATTACTATTTATATAACTTCCATGATGTAAAATAATGTTTTGGAAATTTCAAATGCGACACATTTTACAACTTTAAGTAATCGAAAATAAATATTTATTATTTACTATTTGAAAATTCAAGTTTCTAAAATAAAATATTTTTACAAAAAAATGTACCTCGCACATATTCGCACTCGACGAGACATATGAAAATATTGAGTTCATACGCGATGTATAATACGACTATGCGACGTACAAATACCAAGTAAAAATTTGAAATACTCAATTTATATAAAAAAATTAAAGTAGAAATTTAGAGGGTTTACAGGATGACCCATCCGAGTTATCCGATACGATCTATCCCGGTATCGGACCAAGCTATCCTAAGTTATCATCATGGCAGTTCTACTACTAGGCTACACTAATCATGATTATACAATTTACAAGTACAAATTAATTAAATGCAATAAAATCCAGGAGAGAGGGCAAGAGCCGTCGATGAGCAAGGGATACTTGCCTAGGGGGCTCGGCTAGGTAAGCAAGTCTTCGACAATCATGATCCAAGCTTGCACTTCAATCGAGGTCCTCGGAACACACAAATAACAATCATTAGAATAACATAATAAAATAATAACAAAATTACGAAGAATGGCACGAGGCTATACCGTGCGGGTCCCACAAGTAGTACAGAGATCTGGCACAGAAACCGAGGCACATGGATCGATATAGACACGCAAACCGAGACATGCACGTATATCGAAACACGTACGAGAATCGAGATGACTCGAGGATCGAGATGAACAGGAGACAACGTGCACGTAAATCAAAATGCACACGTAGATCGAGGAAATCATGAATATTGGATGGCGCACGAATCAATGTGACACGCAAATCGAGACATGTACACAAATTGATACAAAGCGAGATTCAAGGAAGCATGCAAATCAATGCAACATACAAGTCGATGTATGCACACAAATCGATACGGTACAGAGTCCAAGGTGATACGTAAACCAAGGCGGCACGTAAATCCGTATATACACGTAAACCGGGATGGAACAAAGTCCAAGGTGGCACACATACCAATACGGCACATAAATTGAGGCATGTACGCAAATCGATGCGACATGGAGATCAAAGTGGCACATAACCGAGGTGACACGTAAATCGGTACGGATACGCGAATCGGAGCGACACAAAAACCAAAATGGGCACAAAGGCTGAGACACAAAATACGAGGCAACACGTAAACCAATAGGGCACGATGCCCGAGGCAGCGCGGGGCTCGAGGTGTCCCGCTGCCCAAGGCAGTACGTAGATCGAGGTGCACAAAAATAAGACTGACACATACACCAAGGTGTACGGGTCCCAAAAACACGAGGAACGAGGCAGCATACCAACCGAGGGTGCGCTGCCTGAGGTGACACGCTGTACGAGGCAGCACCGATCGAGGGGCTCGTATTCCGAGGAGCTCACAGCCCGATGAAGGGAGAGAGGAGGGTGGCGGAGCTCACCAGAGGGGGACTCGGCCAGGTCGGATCGGGTCGGACCACCAGCGGGGGAGGGTAGCCAGCAGCAGGAGCCATGTCGGAGCGGCACTGCTGGCCGGAGAAGAACGACGGAGGAGACGGAAGCCATCGGGGAGCTCGGCCAAGTCGGGTCGGGGGCTCCCGGCAGCAGAGGGAGGAGACCGAGAGAGATGAGAGTTGGCGGCGGTGGCCGAGACATGGGCGACCGCGGTGGTAGCGGGCGCCGGAAACAGCGAGAGAGGGAGAGATAGAAGTGGTGGCAGCGGGAAGTGGTAATGGCGGTGGCGCGACGCTGAGGGAGGCCGGAGGCGACGAGGATGATGATTGTGGCGCTGGAAGTGGTGATGGCGGTGGCGCTGGTGGCTGATGGTGGCGGTCGCAGGGATGACGCCGGCGGAGAGGGCGGAGGCCGCGGAGGAGTGGCCGAAGGGGAGGAAAACAGCGAGCGAGAGAGAGGGATGGGAGTTAAGAGAGAGGGGGAGAGAGGCTGAGTGAGCGGAAGAGAGGAGAGTTAGGTTAGATAATTAGGGGTGGGGGTAGGTTAGATAATAATAATAATAATAATAATAATAATGACATTAATAATAATAGAAATAATTTAACAAAAGCTAACCATGTTAACCCCAATAATAATAATAAAATAATATTGATAATAATTTAATAGAAGTAATAATCAAATGTCCGGCCTAAACAAGTAAGGCCAGCAGAAGTCTGAAAAATAAATAAAATTTTAAACAAATATGAAATTTGAAAATAACCCAAATACGATCATATACATATTATTAAAATAGGGATATGACAGCACGACTACGCCACATGGCTTTTTCTTCCCCCCCCAGAGGCCTCCCGAGCCTCCCCGGTTGGCCGGTAGCCGTCTGGCCGCCCACCCTCCTGTGGGGGGTTTCCCCCTTCGTCGGCGCTTCTTCGTCGGGCGGTTTCCCCTAATATTTCCCACTCCCTTCTCGGCATCGCCGTCATCGGCCTCGGCGTCCTCGGGCTAAATGTGGGCGATCCAGCCAGCCGGCACCCCCCCGAGGAGCACCCCCAGACCCCCTCCTCGGCCCTCTGCTGGGAACCGAGCCTAGCTCCGTCAGGCCTGTCCCCCTCTCTCTCGGCGTCCCTGCCTCCCGCCGCTCCTCCCACAGTGCCGCCCCCACCCTCGGTCGAGACCCCCTTCCTTTCTCTGTCGTGGTCTCATGTCTCCTCGGCTGCGCCCTCCTCGAAGCCGCTGGCCCCCGGCAGTCCTGGTAGGGCCACCCTCCCTATCATCGGACTGCAAGGCAGTCTATCGTCCTACATGAAAACTGGTGATTATAAAAAAAGTAACTGAAATTAACTATAAAGCGTTACTATTCTAAAGATGATCAAAAACGAAAGTTTAAAGCACGACTGTCAATAGCATTGAAATCCAATCACGATATATAAAAAAATTTAGTCTCGGCACGATCTAAGTTGATCAATCTCCGAGCAAATCAAGATTTGGACAAAATAGGGAATAAGGTCATCAAAGTCTGAGCACGAGCATCCAAGGATGGTGATCTACGTCATAATTAAATTTATTTTAATTGAGTACGACCCAGATATTAATATGATAAAAAAAATGTAACCAAAGTCGATTGGTCGTGATCAATGGAGTTAGGGTTCAATGATATTGAAAAATTTAAAGGATAATTCAAGGATATGGAATAAGTCAATTTTCTCCTTTTGATAGGGAAACAAAAGACAAGATTTCATAGGAAAGTCAAATTAATCATCTCTCTCTGATACCATCAAGCTTATCTAATCATCATTTGTCAATCATATCCTTATCTCATAAGTCCAAATTTGAAAATCAACCTTTATATGACTACCACCAAGAATTTATACCCTTTTGTTATGAAGATTGGACCTTGTCATGATCATCATAGGCTCAATCCTTAAATTTCTAAACATTGTTCATGAAGCATCCCCTTTTATTTATTAGCACTCAATACTAACCACTTAATCATCTTTAAATCCAAATTATTTCACCTTGTCTCAAATTAGATCCAAAACCTCTAAATCAAGTTTTATGAAATCCTTGAACTTGTTCAAATTACTCTCCTCGTGTTATTCAATATGAAACTACTAGACCTTACAAAAGTTATTCTCCATTAAAAATCAACCTTCATATTTCCTTCAACGTACACCCTCAAATATTATTCTACTTAAAATTTAAAATTTTCTCAAAATCTCTATATTTTCTTTAATTCAAAAATCCTTTCGTTCTTTCTGTTCTTAACCATTTTCTTGCAATATCATATTCAATTTCGTATTACCATCAAATACAGTAAAAATCTCTTTTCCGTTACTAAGTCCCTAAATTTAACATCATAGCCTTAAAGTGAACGTCTCAAGAGTCAATAACCAAAATTTATCCAAGTCCTCAACTATGTCGACCTCGAATATCCTCGTCAGCTAAGAAATGCATCTATTATCTACATCCAAATATTTTTCTGTGTGTGATCATTCCTAGCTAGATTGATAATATAAATCTCTTGATTTCATTCTCATATTTTACCACATCTCTATCTCAAAATTCTATATCAAAGACCAATATTTTATATCCCTACCCAGATTATCATGAGATAGCAAATTACGTCCTTTCCGAGCTAGATGATTTACGTCACTTCCTCGACCTTTCCAAGGTAAAAAGGTATAGAGATTCAAAGGTTTCAAAGTATAGATGACTGAATATGATACGAGATAGGTGATTGATGTAATTGGGACAGAGTTAACTAATATAAAAAAATGGGAATACAAGAAATAATGGCAAGAAATAAATAATGATAAAATCTGTTCTTGCTCTTCTGTTCAAAGGAATGAACGAATTTTGAGATATAATCTGATAACCATACACGTCTTCCTGAAATCATGTTGCTAGAATTTTGCCACGCCAGTAAGCATAGCTGCAATAAATAATAGAGTCTGTAACTGAGGTATATACCCTATAATCATGTTATTTAGAATTATTACCTCGCCAACCGGTATGGCTGCAAGAAAATCTAAATTCCATAACTAGGATAAGTATATCAAAATTAGGCTCTATGTCCTTGTCTTGCTAGCCAGTATGACTGCGATAAATTCTAACCCCACAATAAAGTAGACATTTACCTTTCTCACTGTCCTTATCAAGTATGTTATCAGGTTATACCCTAAATTCCAAAATAAAATAAAAATAAATATATTTAAATACAAAGTCAAAGTTAACAACTAATCAACAAAGTTCAAAATTTAACAATGAATCCATCAAAATCAAATTCAATAACAAGGAGTAATGAGTGAATCAAAT
>JANAVB010031216.1:13827435-13884935 GCA_029216955.1 Iris pallida | reverse complement strand
AAGTATCGATGTATGATCGGCAGCTTACTTTATTTAACTGCTAGTCATCCCGATATCATGTTTAGTGTTTGTCTTTGTGCTCCATACCAAACAAATCCAAAAGAATCTCACTTATGTGCCGTTAAGTGCATTTTTTGGTATCTCAAAGGCACCATTAATATGGGACTTTGGTATTCGAAATCTTTATCCTTTGAGCTTATCGGCTACTTGGATGCGGACTTCGCCGGATGCAAAATCGACCGAAAAAAGTACTAGCGGCACATGTCAATTCCCTGGCAAATCCTTGGTATCATGGTTTAGTAAGAAACAAAACTCTTTTGCTCTTTCCACCACTGAAGCCGAGTATATAGCGGCTGGTTGTTGTTGTGCACAAATTCTTTGGATGTCATAAACTCTTGTTGATTATGGTCTCTCTTCTACTTGCACCTCCATCAAATGTGATAAGACTAGCTCTATCAATCTCACAAAAAATCTGATTTGTCACACACACATGAAGCACATTGAGATTAGACACCATTTTCTTTGTGACCATCAACAAAAGGGGGACATTCATATTGATTTTATTGATACTACTTATCAATTGGCGGACATCTTCACTAAACCCCTTCCGGAGGATCGATTTATATTTCTTTGCCAGGAGTTAGGCATTATTAATATTGGATACTAGTTGTTCTTCAAACGGCATACCGACGAAATACCTCGGTATACCGTCGGTTTTCCGATTTGCCTTCAGAATTAGTTTCTGTAACCGACATTGGCATACCGACGGTACTCAACGACATTCTGCCGACATACCATCTGCGGCGTAACGGGTCCAGCAGCCACCCTTTCTTGGCTCCATCACATCACTATTAACTTCTCCCATCAAATCATATCAAATCCCTTCAACTTCTCATTAATTATCCTTTTTCAAACTCCCTCTCTCCATCACATCACTCCTTTCATCTTCCTCCTCATTTATTACTCATTCATCCTCTCTCCTTTTTCAAAACCCCCTTCATTAATCTCTCTTTCTTCTCTCTCTTCAGCACACCCTTTTATCTCCCTATTCAACAAACCCTCTCCTCTCATTCCTTTAAAAACTTACTTCTTCTTCCACTTCCTTCCCCAAATCACTTCCCTCTCTTCAAGCCCCTGTTGTCTCTATGGCCCATGTCAAACGCCCACGTTTCTCCTCCTCCTCTTCAAATCCCTTTACACCGGTGCCTTTACCAAATGGGGCCTATGACCACAAGACCTTCAAATCCGGTCTTGCTGCGAATGCCTGGTTCCAATATTTTGCCGACCATGCTATTTACAAAGGGAAGACGATCAACTGGAATCTCTTTCCCGGTCAACTCTCCTTATTTGAGTCCGTCAGCCTTTCCACTCTTCTTCGTCATCAGGTTCCCGTTTATCCGGCCGCTCTGCATCTCTTCTACTGCAACATTGTCCCAGACTTAGCCAATAATGCACTTGAGACTCTCATCAACGATCACCATTTTTGCCTAACCGCTCGAGATATTGCCGAGATTCTCGAGATTTCTAATCGCGGGGACGCTCTACCCACTTTAGCCGGTCTATACCCTACCAGTGAAGTCTCTTTCGATGAGTTTTGTGGTATCATCTGCAAAGGGCCTAACCCTCCAGCCATTCCTGCCCTCTCCAAGCAGCTGGAGCCTTTCTACTACAAGCTGCACTCCTTCATTTGCCACACCCTGTATCCCAAGTCTGACAACTATGATGCCATCACAAACGATGCTCTGGTTTGCATGTGTTACCTATATTCTAAGAAGACTTGGTCCTTTGCTAAGACTCTCTTGAATGCCTTCTCGTCTATCCATTCTGCGGGGAGGCAAGCTCTCAACTACGGCGCATTTATCACTCTGATTGTTGAAGCCAAAGGTGTGGACGTCACTCTATGCCAATCGGACGATGTTCCTCCCTTCCTGGCTGTATTTTGCTTTGCATCTGGACAATCCTTTCGTGCGTCCTCTTCTCGGGCCCCTCAACCTACTGCACCTGCTGTAGCGCCCTCTGATCCTCCTTCCTCTGGCCGATTCATGCCTCTAACCCAGTACCACTTCGATCTGCGCATGGCTCAGGCGGAGGAGCAAATGCGGACCAATACTCGCGGCCTTGGCAACCTTATTCAGATCCAATTCCATGACAAGGCCTACTTCCTTCATAGGATTCTTCAGTATTGCAATGCGTTTTTGGATCTCAATCTTCAGGATCCCCACTTTCAAGGGTCTCGATTCTCTAACCCGAATGCCTACGTGTTCATTTATCCCGATGGCATTGATCCTTTCGGCACTTTTTACGAGACTTCGGGTAACGGTGATGATGATCCAGCCAATCAGTAGCCTTCGGTCTCCTTTTATATTGGTCCAATAAAGAAGTGTGGTCTTATCTAGTTTGTTTTTTGAGTTCATACGGGGACTAGTGTCATTGTTTGTTTTATTTGATTTATTTAGTTGTCCTGTGTGGTCCTTCAAGGATCTTATTTTGGTTGTTTTCCTCCCGATAGGGGGCATTACTGTCGATTTGGGTTTTATTTGCATTTACTCTTCAACTCTGACATTCAATATATGCATGGTTTAGCTATATCTTCTGCTCTCATATATACCATTTCCTATTTTTTTCACCATCTTTGATTAAGTGACAAAGGGGGATAAAACGTATTGAGGGGGAGTAGTCTACCTATGGGGGAGTCACTCCCTTAAAAGTTGCTATCTTTATTTTTGTCAATTATTAAAATGAAGGAGATTGTTGGCACATTTATTTTGATAATATTAACAGCATCTTCGTGGTTTAGTTTTCTCTATAATTTCAGCAAACAGATACACCCTCAAGCTTTCCAATGTCTGCTACAAAGATTTTTGTTTATCCAAGCCACTCAGCAACACCACATGAATAGCTTTTAAAAGAAGTCTCCCAAAAACAAGACTGAAGAAAAGACAACGCATACTCAAAGACTTTTCTCAAACATTCCAGTTTTTAGAATCCATTCAAGGTCTAGGAATTTCTATGTAACACTCAAGGTGGATGACAAAATATAAGCCCCTTCTGTTTTTAAATCAAAATTAATATCTTCAGAAATAAAATACCGATGGCATACTGCCATGTACCGAAGGTATACCGAATTCTTTATGAGAAAGTGACGAAACTCTATATATCGATGGTACACCGCTATGTACCGACGGCATACCGTTTTTAAGCAAGAGAAAACTCTCTGTGACGAAACTCGGCATACCGACGGCACACCGCTATGTACCGATGGTATACCGTTTCTGAGCAAGGAAAAACTCTCTGTGACAAAAATTAGCATACCGTTGTGTACCGACGGTATACCGATTTTCTACTTAGAAAACTTTTTGTGAAGAAAGACGGCATACTGACGGTATACCGTTGCATACCGCCGGTATTCCGATCTCTCTTATTTTGATTTTTGAACGGACAGATGTCAGCATTAAATGCTCCAACGGATAGATTTATTACCGTTACCTCTCAGGAACGGTATGCCGATGGAATACCGCTTCATACCGATGGTATTCCGTCAGCCTTATGTTTGGAGCATTAAATGCCTAGTTCTTTTGGTTCTCTATTTAAGGTGGTTGTGTCCTCTCTTTAAAGACATCCACTTGAGCCTTAAATTTTCTAAACAACCAAAAGAGCCTCTCCATTACTACTCTAGCCAAAGCTTTAATTTGTCATCCAACCGAAGAGTGCTAGAGTATTTCAAGAGTTATATGCTTCGATCTTCAAAGTATTGTGGAAGATCAAAAGCCCTTTTTCTTTTCCATTGAAGTTGGCGAGCCTTCGTAAGAAAACTCGTTTGTAAGAAATTGGTGAGCCTTCGTAAAAAAACTCGTGTGTAAGAAGTTGCCAATTTCTTCGGATCCAAACTCGTGTTGAAATTGACGAGTTCTTCGGATCCAAACTCGTGTGTAACTATTTACTCAAATAGTGGATTAAAGCCGGAGAGAGTTCCGGGACTGGAGTGCCCCTTGGGAGGATACCGGAATACATCGAGTGTTTGAATCTCAATCACTTTTACTCTTTATTAAAATAGTAGTATATTGTTTGGTAATTATTTTATTATCCTATTCACCCCCCTCTAGGGTTCTACAGTACAGATAGGCCATAGACACCAGATGGAGGCTCGAGGGGTGCTCGATAGGAGGTAGATCGTCGAGAACTTGCTAAGGAGGGGCTTCTAGGTACTTTGAGGGATACGAAGGATTCGGTTCGTCAAGACAAAGCGACGGATGGTGGTGAGTCAAAGATTGAAGGTCAGTCTGTCGGTCCCATGACAGCTGGTCGGTCTCCAGGTAGGGGTTGCTCTACCGATCTAGTTTTGGCGACGGGTGGTTTGCCAAAGCTTCACGGAGAGACATCGGTTTCAGCAGGTCGAAGCGAGGAAGGAGATCAAGGTTTGCAGCAAACTCAATCTGAGACGGGAGCATCATCATTCACACAGTTCAGGGGGAGCTGTGGATCATCGACGACATGCACAGTGCATGATGTTCTGCTCGAGGACGCATGCGTATGGGAAGCTTCAAGTTCAGACACGAAGGTGGGCAGGTTCAGGAGTTTAAATCTCAGGAGGATCGTACCGTCTGCTTGGTTAGGCCAGCCAAGGATAAAGAAGATTGTCGGAACGTTAACACTTTCTGGTGGAAGACAGAAGTCGGGGACATGCAGCCGAGACTTGCGGTTAGGCTGATCGTCAGAAACTTCGGTCTTAATCGTGCTATTGATATCGACCGAATCCAGTAGTGAAAGAGGTGCTACGCATAGCAGCTAGCGTCAACGTGACGGTCGAGGAGCTGGAGACGAAGGAAGATGCAAAGAAGCTTGGGAGATCGAATATCAGTGGCATGGGAGAGCAGGAACTCTGTCGCATGACGATAGGCATGGAGTCCAGTTGAGGAGCCATGGGATCAATACCCTCTCATCAGACTGGAGGGGAAGATTGTTGGAGTCCAGTCTAGATTTGGTAATAACATATTTATGGAGTCCAAATCTGATTAAATATTTAATTTAATTTGATTTGGATGTCCATTATTAGTGCTGGCTATTTTAGATATAATATAATATTATTTGAGGGTTTCCTATTTAAGAGATCCTATTATAATCTAAAATAAGATGTTAATGGAGTATTTTAGGTAGTAGTAGGATTCTTATTTGAGGGCTTCCTATTTAAGAAATTATATTATAACATAAAATAGGTTTTTCTTATCCTATATATATGGGGTGAGGGTGGAGGCACAAAGCACAGCACAAAAGTAGAGATTCGAGGTGATCGTCCACAGGAAATCTAAGAGAAAGTTTCGCACTTTGCTCTTAGGACTTCGCCATCCAAGACAGAAGGAAGAATAGATCTAATCGAGGGGTCGTCAACTTTGGTTAGGGAGATTGCCACGGGTTGGTGAGCGATTTCAATTGTAATCTCTTTCTTTTCTTCTTGAGTGTGGTGAGAGGGTTGAACCTAGTAGGGCAAAGGGTTCAACATTAGTTTTTTTCAATCTTGTAATTTCATCTGAGTTATAGAGATTGGGATTTGTCTAAGTGACGTAGTAACCGCCATATACTTGTCTTTATCTGTGCTTGGTGTCCGTTAGACGGGCTTGGTTATTTTACGTAGGTTGGCCTAAATTTTCGCTGTGGCAATATCTCAGACACGGTATCGGAGCGTAGGAGGACGTATCCGATTCTCAACAACATTGTCTTAATATGAGTTATGTGTGCCGAAGTCCCTGAGTCTACCAACCAAGAACTATCATCGCAAGTGAGGTTCATGATAACCTCATCATGTACAAAAATGTCGTCAAATCCATGTGCTGATGCGGCTGTTGTAGTATTTTCACTCAGCTTTCCTTTGTCACGCTTCGTCTCTCTTCCAATCAAAGTAATTTCACTTGATGTGCCCTTCTTGCCATATCGGACTATTTGTATCGACCCTTGGACTTCCCTCTACTCTTGTTCCAGCTACAACTCGGATCCTTGCTTTTATTTCTCCTATTTTCTGACACTAGTGTCTTTGAATAAGATGTAGATGAAGTGTCCTAAGATTTTTGTCACATCTCTTCATTCGACACCCCACTCTTGCCAAAATTCAAACTAACCACACCTTCTGGAGCATAAGCTATTATGGACACTATGCAATCTTTCACGAGTCTGACAAAGTACACAACTAAATCTCTTATATATAGTCGTTGAATTTTACTTCCATAGGATAACTGGTCAACCACATGTCTTGGAAACTCACTAAAGTGATCCGTACTAATGAAAGTATCATCCTTATACATAAGACCCATTATCTGTTTGATTATAAATAACTTATTTATCATCTTTTTCACATACAAGGATTCTAGCTTCTACCACAATGTTTTTGCATGCACAATATTGGTGTTGTGATTATACACATTCTCGTCCACAAACTGTTTGATATACCCACAAACTTGTATATGCTCAAAATTTTAGTCCTTACCGAATTTCTCACTAAGCTTCTCGGAAGCAAATATTAGCAAATGTAGCTTCTTGACGAACAATACATCATTTCATCTTACTCTGCCAATAGTGATAGTTGAAATCATTCGGGTTTATAATGTGCACTGACTTCATATCAATCTATATTACACGGTTTGACTGCAACCTTCTAACACCTAGCAACCACAAGCTCTGATACTACTGAAGGAAAAAATGGTTTTCTGAACCTGAAAAAATCTGTCAAGGACCGAAGAGAAGACAGAATCCAGACATAATTTCAAATCCGAACACAAAACAAGTGCAAAGCAAACACAACGATATTGATTACGTGCAAAACTATGACAGAAAAAACCAAGGGACGATTCGAGTCTAACCTGAAAAAGTCTTCCCTAATGGAATAAATAGATACACCGACTACTTATAAACTCTTTCGCAGATCCATATGGATTAATGCAACACTTCTAAAATATTACAAATGAAAAGATAAAGTTACCGGAGACAAGAATACGTGGATGAACAAATATATAAATTCTTGAAGCGAACTCTCTCTCCAATTCAAGCCTAGAACTCTGAATTCTTCATCCTCTCCTTAGAAAGTTGCAACTTTTTTTTTTGAAAATTCTCTCCTTTTTGTTATATACATATGAGGATTAGGGTTAGAAATTAAATCCCTATCTAAATCATCCATAATCTCCAAATAACCTGGACCGTTGATCACGATCCAACGACGATAAAAAAAATCATCCGAATTGGACCTTCATAAACCGATACCGTATGCCGGTTGTATACTGTCGGTCTACCGCAAAACAATTCTAGAACAGTAGCGATGACAACGTTATACCACGGTATACCGACAATTCTAGAATAAAGTTGCTGTAAGCGGCACACCGATGGGTACCCCTCTGATACAGTTATGCACAGACCCTGATACGGACTCGAAATGCGCTACCTTTGTCGTCATCGACTTTTCGAACTTTTTAGACACATGAATGTTGCTCGTCGCACTACAGAATGTTTCTTTTGGGCCCACTGTCTCCAACTCCTACCATTTTTTATAAATGGAAGGAATAATATGCCCTCATGGCTCGATACACTGATCTTTCGTCACTCGATCAGGATTCTTATGCCTCTCTTAGGTAACCATACGGATCACTTGAGTTCAGCGATATCACAGGCATACAATTATTAGTTCAAGACATCATGTTAATTTCAAATATAAGACAATACGGAATACAAGTAAAGTTGAATATTGTTGAGAATTATTTTATTCATAATAGTCCTGCGTTGATGAATAATTTACGATCAATCACAATTGTTGTTATGGGTGCCATAAATGTACAAATGCATGTTTAAGATATCATATTAATTTTGATATAGACAATTCAGAATATAAGTCACGGTCGAGATTTCTCAATTTATGTATAATTATGTGATAGCAGAAATCTAAATATATATATAGCATGGTTAGGGCTTATTTAAATCTAGATGAATTTGGTTTTATTTATCTCTCTCCAAATTGTATTTGATATAAATATACACATATTAGGTTTAATCTATAGATTATATGTATTATGTTCACAGTATAAATAAATAGAGTAGGTGTATCTATACGACAAAAAAAATAGATGCAGATGAAGTCTAAATACAACAATTTATGACTCTTCTTCCTGCTAGCGAACACCATAACATCTGGTTAACATGTTAATGATAAAATGTTACTCTCCATAGAAAAAAGAAAACAAAAGAAAAATAAGGATATTGCTATTTTGTCTGTAGTTTGTAACTGTGTGTTGGGTTTTTGGCCTCTTTTGTTTAGAACTTTAGTCCCACATCGGCTAGGCCAAAACAAATGTATCTCTATATATTAGCTTTCCTATTCTAGAGATGCACATGTGGTATGGAGGTGCAAATGGGTATGCCATGTGGGGTTATTTTTCTAATGAAAAAAGGCTAAATCAACAATAAAAGCAATCATGCTTTTTGCTCTTGGGAAATTTATTTTCATGGGAGCCAAGCCCCGTAGGAGCTTAGCGACTCGGACTCGGGCTCGGGCTCGGGCTCGGGCTCAAGGGCTCAAGGGCTCATGAGGCGTAATGTGGCATTTTGTTGGCGCTCTTTGCATGTCAGCATCGTCGCTAGGCGCATAGTGTGCTTAAGTTGTGCTCGTTGCGCGACCACGTTACGCGGTACGTTACGCGAGCCGAGTTACGCTGGCCCAGTTACGCAGTCTAGTACGCAGCCCAGTACGTGCAGTGTACGTAGAGTGCACAGAGTGTGCAGTGTGTGCAGCGTACGCAGTTTGCATAAAGTGCGTAGTGTGCACAGGTTGCGTAAAATGGTTGTGTGCGTAAAGTGCAAATTACGCTGGTTACGCGAGTGGCACAACTTACGACAGAACGTGTCTTTGCATGTTCTGAGCGGTTGCTCCATGTTCGAGGTGGTTATTACCACGTCCTTAACATTGTGCTAACCGGGCAGTTGTTGCAGGGGCCAATATAAGGTCTCCTCCCGTTACGCGAGCCCAGTTACGCTGGCCCAGTTACGCAGCCCAGTATGCAGCTCAGTGTGCGCAGTGTGCGCAGAGTGCGCAGCATACGCAGCGTACGCAGTGTGCGTAAAGTACGTAGTGTGCATAGGTTGTATAAAATGGCTGTGTGCGTCAAGTGCAAATTACGCTGGTTATGCGAGTAGCATAAATTACGGCAGAACGTGTCTTTGCATGTTCTGAGTGATTGTTTCATGTTCGGGGTGGTTATTACCACGTCCCTAACATTGTGCTAATCAGGCAGTTATTGCAGGGGCCTATATAAGGTCTCCTCCTTCTCTCTCACAGTTAAGGAACTAATACACAAGTAGTAGACAGAAAGTTTACAAGTGCTTAGAAGCTGTGAGAGAGAAGAGAGGTTTTGTACCAGCGTTGAGTTTTGCACGGGAGTTCGTGTTCATCCGAAGAGTCAGAAGAGCAAGAGTGTTCCAAGTCTCCGACGAACTTGCTGGTTCCTGGAAGCTATTCGTGTGGGGCGAATAAAGCTTTGAGCAACGGTGATCATTCATCCCAGCAGAAGTTTTTCCATCTTTCACCTGTCACCGTCTTCGTTTATCAGAATTCTATTAGCGCACCTTCGGTGAAGTGTATGCGTTGGTAGAAATCTGTGCACCTTCTGTGAAGTGTTGCAATCGTTTATCAGAATACTATTAGCACACCTTTGATAAAGCGTATGCGTTGGTAGAAATCTGTGCACCTTCTGTGAACTGTTGCATTAGTGGAATTTCTATTACGTACCGTACCTTCTGTGAAGTGTTACGTAATAACGATTGTTTTTACAATTGTTACGAATTTCCTGTTTTCCAACGAAAAAATTATGCCCCGACACTAACAATCTCAAAGCTTTATCGCTACGATGGAAAACGTTAATATTTCACTCTTCAATTCTGACTTTTGCAAGTTAGAAAATTTTGATGGAGAATATTACCAAGTCTGGAAGAGGAAGGTATACCTCACCCTTCAACTTAAAGACGTAGATCACGTACTTCTGGAGGAAGAACCTACTGTTCCAGATGTTGGGTCTGCTGCCGCAATCACCGCGGCTACTAAACTTCAAGCAAAATGGAGAAGGAAAAATAGTATTTGCAGGATGCTTATCCTGAATGCTATGGAAGATTCCCTTGCAGAATCCTATTCTAAGAAGACTATCGCTAGAGACATATGGGAGTCTCTAGAAAAACTCTACGAAGAAGACAAGAACCACAGTAAAATCTTTGTGGTTGAAAAATATCACAAGTGGTTCTTTGAGGACGAAAAGTCTGTGCTGCCGCAGGTAAAGGAGTTCCTGAAACTGCAACAGAAGCTGGAAGACGAGGCGATGCCCCTCCCCGACAAGTTTGTTGTTGGAGGGATTGTCTCAAAGCTCCCCGCTGGGTGGAGCAAGTTCTATGCAAACATGCATAGGAAGAAGCTGGAGATAACCCTTGAAAATCTCCTACAGGAAATCTATGTTGAGGACCAGATGCGGGCTCAACTGAAGGTGGACGTACTGTCCAAGCAATTGGCTAACGCCAATATGGTTCATACCAAGGAACCAAAGAGAAAGCAGACGGCTTCCCACAGCAAGAAGAAGGACCCTGATAATCTAAAAGTCAAGGGAACTTCTTTCAAGAAAAAAAAAGCCAAAGTCTTAAATGCCTTGCTTCAAGTGTGGCAAGAAGGGCCACTTTAAGAATGAGTGCAAAGCAAAAGCCAAGCAATCGGAGCAAGGAGAACCTAGTAAGGTAACTATGATCACTGATGTTGTTGCTATGATTGCGCAGGTTGATGCGGTAGAAACTGATGCTGACTGGTGGATAGATATTAGAGCCATCTGCCATTTTTGCTCCAGCAAGGAGTGGTTCACCACCTACACCCCTATTTCTGATGTGGTTATGGTGGCAAACCAGGCACAAGCTGAAGTGCTAGGGATCGAGACTGCGGTGTTGAAGCTGACTTCGGAGAAGTCTCTGACGCTTCAAGGCGTGAAGCACGTACCTGCTATCGCCAAGAACCTGATCTCAGGAGGCCTACTCTGCAATACAGGCCTCAGGATGGACATCAATGCTGGCCAGATGGTGATGTCTATCAGGGGAACATATTTCGAAAAAGCTTTTTATACCGAAGGAATGTTCAAAATTCAGCTTGTAAATCAGTTCAATGTTGTTAATACAATCACTCATTCTTCTTATACTTATGAGTTGTGGCATAATAGGCTAGGACATGTTCATTCTAAACGAATTAACAAAATGTCTAGTCTAGGGCTTATCTCCAAGTGTGGGGGTAAGGAAGAAAAATGTGAAGTTTGTGCTCAAACTAAGATCACAAGGAAACCCATTCCTCGGGTTAATCGAAGTACAGATCTTTTGGAGTTAGTACACTCAGATATCTGTGACTTCAAATAGTTCTCTACAAAGGCCGGGATGAAGTATTTCATAATTCATCGTTGACTTCTCAAAGTATACGTTCGTCTACTTGCTGAAGGCTAAAGACGAAGCATTCGAGAAGTTCAAGGAGTTCAGAACAGAAGCTGAGCGGCAGACTGGACAACAACTCAAAGGAATAAGAAGTGATCGAGGTGGGGAGTACAGGTCTCCTGAATTCGCATCATTCTGCAAAGAACATGGAATTGTTAATGAGACTACGGCTCCGTACTCTCCTCAATCAAACGGAGTAGCAGAGAGGAAGAACATAACGTTAACAGAAATGATTAACTCAATGTTGTTGACTGCTGGCCTTCCTAAGTACTACTGGGGTAAAGCTGCATTGACGGCCACTTTTATTTTAAATAGAGTGCCTCATGCAACTTCAGACGTTACTCCTCATAAAATCTGGTTCAAGGTCAGACCTAACTTGAATGTCATTCGAGTGTGGGGGTGCCTGACATATGTCAAGCTTCCAGATCTGAAGATTCAGAAGCTTGGGACAAGGACTACTAAGACGATCTTCTTGGGGTATGCCGAGAAGAGTGATGCTCGGAGATTTTTTGATATTGAGTCAAATCATATTATTGAATCTCGCAATGCAGAATATTTTGAAGACAAATTTGCAAGACACAAGAATATTGTTCTTGCGGATGTACTGGAGAACAATGAGGGTGCGCAGCAAACTGAAGTCTTCAATGAAGATGTGGTCCAAGAAGATGTTGTTGAAATAACGATTGAACCAGAACAAGCTGAGCCGTTAGCTAAGCGTGTGAGGAGGCCGAAGGACTTCGGAAGTGACTTTGTCACCTATCATGTGGAAGCAGATCCGTATGATGAGGCGATGAAGACCAGAGACGCGGTTTTCTGGAAGGAGGCGATTGACAATGAAATTGATTCCATCACCTCAAATAACACTTGGGTGTTGGTTGATCTTCCTGAAGGAGCGAAACCCATCTTATGCAAATGGATCTTCAAGAAGAAGATGAAAGCAGACGGAACTATTGACAAGTTCAAGGCTAGGTTGGTAGCCAAGGGGTTTTCTCAGAAGCAGGGGATTGACTATTTTGACATGTATGCTCTAGTTGCCCGGATGACCACCATCAGGATGTTGATTGCTCTTGCAGCGATACATAAGATGGTGATACATCAGATGGATGTGAAAATGGCTTTCCTAAATGGTGAGCTGACCGAAGAGATATACATACAACAACCAGAGGAATTTGTCGTCAAGGGTCTTGAAGACAAAGTCTGCAAGTTGGTGAAATCTTTGTATGGTCTTAAATATGCTCCCAAGATGTGGCATAAAAAATTTGACAAGGTTATAAGGTCAAATGGCTACAAGGCCAGCGAGACGGACAAGTATGTTTACACGAAGTTCGCTGATGGAAGAGGTGTGATCGTTTGTCTGTGTCACGACCCGCACCCTAGAGTAAGGGCACGAGCCGTGGGTATGTCCAGCCTACGCCGCAGTGTCGGCGGTAGAACACTGTCCTAGGTCAAACATCTAACAATATAAAGGTACATGTACAGTATATACTCTCCGAATGAAGGTGACATAGCAGATACAGTCTCAATCACAACTAAGGTAGAGCAAGATAAAAGATAGGTAAAACATGAAATCAAAAAGAGATACAGCAGATAGAAGTCTAAGTGTCTAAGATACACAAACCCAAAAAATATCTCAAAGCTCAATACAGTAATCCATAGAATAAATACAACTCAATACAACTGAAATAACTAACTATACAACCTCTACTGTGTCTCCTCTAGGCTATCTGGCAACCTCCAGGCTATCTGTAAAATTTATCAATAGGTCCAGTCAGGACAGGAACGAGCACAATCTCATCTAGAAAACCCAAGTAAATGACAGAGAACTATAAAGCAGTTATAGACAGTTGTATTGATGAAAATGACAGTTTATATTCAGGTGATGGTAAGAAAGACAGATAAAGTGCAAGGAAAGTAAATAACTAAACAAGAGAAAAATCATAGCAATGAAGACTGTAAAAAATAGAACTAGCTAAAACAGGGTAACATGATATAAGTCCAGACAGTAAATGTAAACAAGTGTAAGACCAACGTAATCTAGACAACATGAATCTGATACCAGGTGATTCCAGTACAAGATGAGTCCGGTATGAGATGATTCCAGTCAGTGATCAAAGATTCCAGGGTGAGTCCAGACTATACTCTAACATTGTGTTTTAAAATACCGAGATCGACATGTAAACGGCTGTAGGTAAATATAATGATACCAGTAAATAATTCCAGTAAATAATTCCAGTAGGTAATTCCAGTAATAGAAGCCAGAAATGATGATACCAGTAATAGAGGCTAGAAAATAAATGTGTGTCGTATACATGAATCCAGAATATCTATACGTGTTGTAACAGAGAATCGCATACAACTAACTAGAACTGAAGTACAGTAATTGACAAGTAAATAAGAGAACTATCAGAGAATGTACTCGCCTGATGTCTGAATGTCCAAAGTAAATATACTGTCCGATGAGAGGTGTCTGGCTCCTAATCAGAACAACACAAGTCACAACAAGTCCAAAATGACAATATGAAGTTCTACTATGCATTCTACATGATTCTAGGTCATTCTAGACCAAAGTCAACTCTTAGTCAACTTGGTCCACCCTGAAAGTCAAACCTAGGTCAACTATGGTCAAACTAGGTCTAACAAGTCTAAATTAGGTCAAACAAGTTATTCTAGGTCTAGACAAACTAAGTATATGCAAATTAAGTATCCAAGATAGCTACTAACTCATAGCCTAAGTCACTTGCTAAACCAAGCACAAAACTAAACCATAAGCTAACAAGGCACACAAACTTAGTCATATAATGTATATATATTATTCACATTCACATATTCATATACATAAATATATATAGGAAAGCTATATATATAGGCACATATATATATATATATATATATATATATATATATATATATATATATATATATAGAAAGAGAGGTAAAAGAGTAAGTGAGTATGTGTGTGTTTGGCAAGTGTGTGAAAGGATATGTGTTAATGTTCTAAAATTTAGTGATAGGTAGGTGTATATGACATGGGATACATGATGTTAAAGGGTGTATGAATGCATGTGTGTAAAAGGTTATAGGTTAACTCAGTTTATAGAAATACATACATACATACTTACTTTGTATACATGCATACATACATATCATGTATATTACATTTACATGATACATACATGTATACTTGTATTATATTATACTTACATTCATGCATATTAGATACTTGTATTATATTAACATATTGCAAACATTCATTTCATTCATGCATCTATGTATTACCTACATGTTTTATACATATGCATACATTGTATATTCATATCATTTCATACATTAACATAGAGACATACAAACATACACACATCATATATTTCATACCTTGTATTACCTACATATTATGTTATTTATTATCATTCATTCCTTTCATATATTATATTTATATTACCTATATACATGTATTTCCTCCATTCATTCATGCTTGCATAATATACTCTACATTACCATACATGTTATCATTATATATTGTATTATAATATTTATACATTATGCATTCATATCTATCATTACATATATATCTTGCATTCATATCTAGCATTCATTATATACTTTCATGCATACATTGTATATCATTCTTTCATTCAAGCATTGCTTATATGCATTATATTAATAGCATTCCTACATGCTTGCATTCAACCATATATATAAATTAATATAAAGAGAATATATATCATATATATATATCATTTTATTCATCTAACATATCATGCATTACATACTCTATATTCATTTAATATCCATACTACATAGGCTCATAGGTTACACAAAATGCATATATCGTATAGTCACTCTTCTACTTAAAACCAATACTGTACCAATTAGACATTCATTAAATTCTAGGATTAAAGTATGTTATAGATCTTTGTGTTAGCTTTTCAAAACTTTAAACGGATCACATTTTCGTGTCCGGAAGCTCCCGGAATCGCGAAAATACCGAAACACGTTCGTCTTTCGTACAGCTAACACTCAAATAATTCTACAGAAATTTACAGAAAGAATTTGGCTTATTAAAATATATATTTGGAAATATAAATTTGATACGATTCTTTTAAAAAAATGGAAGATAAATCGGAGTTCTAAGCTAAAAGTTATGACATTTCTAAGTTGCTTTGGTTAATAAAAATGTGGATAAAAATTATGACGAATTTAGGTAGTTTGAGACAAAAGAAACACAAGTATATAACATAATATATCAAGAACTCACTCTCTACACTAATATATATATATGAGACACTATAGAACACATCTCCAATACAAAAATATGAGATTAAACATGTAATAATTCATTCATACATAACAACAACACATAGTGTGTCCAAATTTGGAGTTTTTCTACATGGACACAACCGCAACACAAAGGACACTCCTATGACCTCCAAATGGACACAAAATGGACACAAATGGAGATACAACCATGGGGGTCATTCTTATAGGTTCAAAATAGACCTATATGTATGAGGAAATGAAAAGAAGAAGGGATTTATACCTCCCGGTAGATCGAATCGAAGAAAAGCCTTCCCGAAGCGACACCGACACGTAGAGATTCCAAAAGGACACGAACGAGCTCCGAATCCTCCCAAACTTGGGTAGCTTCCTCCTTGGCTAGAATGGAGAAGGAAAGAAGAAGATTTGGTAGCGAAATGGAAGGATTTGGTGGAGAAATTGCTAGGGATTGCTGTCTAGAAATTTGGGAAAGAACAAGAGAGAGAGTGTGGATGAGAATAATGAAATGAACTTGAGCCTATCCTCTCCCAAAGTGGCTGGCCATATGGGACTATTTGTCCTATTATGGTAAGGTCCAAAATGCCCCCACTAACCTATTCTATTAGTATTATGAAAGGACTAATTGGTTGGGGCTAAATTAGTCATTCTAAAGTCTGTAATCACACTAACCTTATCCATAATAATTAGTCTAACCTCTAACTAAAATATTTCTATCATGTAGGCCATGGCTAACTAATGTGTGGGTCCACTAAGGTCAATACTACCCCCGGGTCCCCGTTTCAAGTCGGATTGAGCTAAAATTCGAACCCGGCTCAAATAATTCCAAAACAATATCATAAATAATAAAATAAATTTCAAAAATACAAAATAACAAAAATACCCCTATTTTTGAAAACTGGGGGTGTCAAATTTCTCGAAATTAAAACCAAACAATAGTAAAATATCAAAATCACAAGTCATAATTTTAATAGTTTAAAAATGATTAAAAATCACCAAAAACCATAATATAAAATAATAATCAATAAATAATAATTATAATTACAAAATTTCAAAATTACCCTTATTTGGAAAATTGGGTGTTACAATCCTACCCACCTTATAAAAATTTCGTCCTCGAAATTAAGATGATCGCACCCCCTTCTATGTCAAACATAGTCAAGGGTCAATCACTAGTCAATTTCTTAACATCCAAGTACTTGGTCATCAACTGGTCAACTTCTTATGGTTTTACCTATGCTAGCTATCTAGGTGTTGGCAACTAGAATTTAGCAAAAGAGAAACTCTATAATAGACTAGCTCTTAACTTCCCAATCCTATCAAGTCACCTATAACTAAATATCTACAAGCTAAGCACATGAATACCAAATACCATATATATATATATATATATATATATATATATATATATATATATATATATATATATATATATATATGCTCAAGAACAACAACCCATCACATATATCCTAAGTATATCATCTATATATATATACATGACTGATCAACCAAGGGTTAATGTAATGCCTGTGGTCCGTATTACGTATTTCTGGAATACGTGTACGTATTTTATTCTGTATTACATGATTCCTTGTTTAGCTTGCATCTTGGCTTGGTTATTTCTTGGCTTGGTTCGGCTTGGCTCAGTTTTCTTTGGTTCAATATGAACCAATGTGAACCCCTACCTACCACCACCATTGTATTTATTAATCCATTCTCTCTATTCTCTCTCTTCATTAATCATCTTCTTCTTCCCTATTACTTCCTTACCTACCAGAGAGAGAAGAGAGAGGTCTAGGCAAGTACAACTTGCTTCATGGAGGAACTCTGATTTTATTACTTCATTCTCTTCCTTACTACATTCTAAAGCACTTTAGTACTTAGCTTTTCTAATTTCCATGGCTGGATTCTTGTAGATCTAAGTTTATTTCATTTTTAGATTTTTTGGGTTTTGATCTATTTAATCTTGTTATTTCTAGGTTTTGATGGTTCCATGTTGTAGAGAATTTTGTTCTACCCCGTTTTGACCTATGGAAGTTCGGATTTAGGCTCCGGATGATGGAGTTATGGAGCTTGAGGACTTGGCTCTCATGGTGTTCTTCTTCTCTGAAATTTTGGAGAAGATGAACAGTGCTTGACTTGACCGCATGAATATTCATGCGACAAGTGTTCTCTTCAGCCGCATGGCTGGAAGTACTTGAGCCGCATGAGGGCCGAACTCATCCCAGCCGCATGAGACACATTCCCCCAGCCGTATGAGTTTCCTATCTTCCTGACCGCATGTGCCCCTTGTCTTAACCGCATGGGATCCAGTGACCCTGGCCGCATGCGCTCTTCTAATTGGGCCGCATGAGTCTACCCTTTCCTGACCGCATATGACTGAGCCGCATGACTTTTTCATGTTCCTGTGTACTACTATTTATCATTATTTGCCCATGTTTTGTAATTCCTTTATTAGATATTTAACGCCCATTTTATATCCTTACGCCTTTTGTCATGAACTTGATTTTTATTATGTTTGGAATAACTATTGTATATGACATGGTAGGATAAGGAACTAGCATAACACGATGGTGACCCGTAGTGGTGCACTCCTGATAAGTGACCTGGCATGACCTGATAGTGGCCCGTCGTGGTGTACTCCTGACAAGTACACCTGACATGATATATCTTGAGAAGTTGTTGCGACGGCTACCTGACATGACATAACCTGTATAATAACATGGACACCGTGGGCGATTGTGCTTGTACAAATAAACCAGTCCTGTCTTGCATCATGTCTAGGAAGGGAGCTCCTGAGTACCATGGTCAGGAGTACCTATTGAAATGGACTAAGGTTAATAACTAGATTAACACATTAGTCATGAAGAGATTTCCCAGCTACAGGCAATCCCGTTACCTGGGCGCGCCTGGGATCTGTAGCCTGCCGTCGAGTAGGGCACATTTCCAGCACACTGTCATGTGTTGCACCTTTCAAGCTACTTAAGGGTACATGCATTTCCTGGACGATGTACCTACCTGAATTCAACCCTAATCTTTCGTCCTGGGTAACCTGGATGGTCTGCAGGGATTGTGGCTGTGGAATAATCTCACTGCATCTTGCTAGTAATTAGGCCTGTGATAACCCTAGTTAGTTAAAGTATCAAGCCGTAATTCTTGCTTGGCCGTGAAATGATTGGATGGAGTCTAACCGGTCTAGTCTTGTCCTGATCCTGTTCCAGATTATTGAATGACCAGAATGCCCGTATTTATTTTACTAATAAATGGTGAGAATTCCAAGTTCTGTTCAGACGAAGGGTTACAACCCCGGTCCTTGTTTGGTTTACGGGTTGTAACCTGGTTATCTGAATAGTTCCATGGTTATCTCGTCGTATATCATCCAGATGTATTTTTTTTATTTCCAGTTCTTACTTTTATTTATACTCTTGTGCTGATTGCTGGTTTTAGTTCCTAAGTGAAGCTTCCTTTGTGGCACTTGCTCTTTCTGGGATCTGACCCAGCTGGTTTTGTATGGCCAGATTTCGGAGCAGCTCCAGAGGATCTACCGACTTTCCAGCCAGATGGTGACCACTAGACGGAACCCTGGCAACGAGTGGGTTTATTTTTGCTCTCCCACTTTATTGTAAAAATATTCTTTTGAGGCGTTTAGCCGACGAGCACCTGTTTAGCTCGATTGTATTTACTTACTGTCTGCCTACGGGCTGTAACATGATTAACAAATCCTAGGGTTGATCATGTATGACTAAACTCTTGCTAGTCCTAACATTTTGTAACGACTAGCTTCATGATTAGCTGAATATGTAATATTTGGGACGCCTTATTATTGTATATTTAATGATCATACATCTTGTAACTTTTACTTACTTGCTTGTGATTGAGACAATAGGCTTGTTTATGACCTTAAGAGACTGCTGGCTTATAGATAAACTCTCATGTATCTAGACAGCCGTGACCGTATAGCGAGATGGAATCCATTTCAATATACGTAGCTGGCTATGTCTGCCTCCGCTCTCCAGTATTCTGGTTCTGGGGCGTGACATGGTTTAAGTGGTGGCCCATGCAGGTCTTGTAAATCAAGATATGTGAGGGTTTACCGAATAGATGTCTCAATCAGTATTCGTCCTTGATCTCTGCTCGTATCTTCTGAATCCCTGGATTCTTGTCCTGATCACATTTGCTTGTAATCATTGGTCTATCCTGGTCCTTCCTTATTGTTCCCCATGTCGTCTTCTTCAGCGGCATTGTTCGTGGTCCTGTCGATCAGCAAGGCGGAGCACCTCCCGCGGACCAGCAGCAACCTGGAGATCAAGTCCAGCACTCCGGAGTAGCCTCCAGAGTCGAGCCTATTGGAGAAGAGCCCCCAGTTCAGCCAGTTCAGCCTGTCGAACCTGATGATGGCACCTTAGTAGGACTCGTCAGGACCTTGATAGCTTCCCAAGATCGTCGTGGAGATGCCTTGCAACAGGCAGTGACGGATGCTTTGACCAGAGGAGGTCATCAGGGTAACAGCGCGGCCAACAGCTTCAAGCGCTTGAACCCTCCTTTCTTTGATGGTAGTGAAGATGCGATCGCCGCAGATGCTTGGCTTCAGGACACAGAGGTGATTCTAGAAGCAGCCAGGACTCCAGAGAACGAGAAGGTGGCAGTTGTGCGCCTGCAGTTGTTAGATCTTGCCCACCGCTGGTGGGCGGCGCAGGCCGTTGGATTAGCAGCACCCATTCCATGGGCAGTGTTCAGAGAGAGATTCCAGACCAAGTATTTCGATACCGTAGCTCGGTATGATCTACAGACCCGGTTCACTAATCTGAAGCAAGGAGGCAGGACGGTCGATGGATATACGGCCGAGTTTTCCAGACTCAGTCGGTTTGCTCCCACCTTGGTGGCAACCGAGTATGATAGAGCCCAGCGATTCCAGCAGGGGCTTCACCTGGAGATCTTGTTGGCAGTCGAGCAGTTTGAGCATCAGACTTTTGATGCAGTCTTGAGAGCAGCCCGGAGGCATGAGTATACCTCCCAGAGGATTGTGGATAGGGCCGGAGTTCGGAAGAGATCTCACGGCCAGATGAATCAGTCTTCAGCACCAGCCCCGGCAGCCAGGGCTTTGACTATTGGAGCTCCGAGGCGAGCGGCCTCCGTAACGTCGGTTCAGCATTCCACCCCGACGTACCCTCAGCAGCAGCAGAAGCAGAAGCAGTCTTCCGCAGTGGGATGTTCTCATTGTGGAAAGCCAGGCCATGTAGTGGCAGAGTGTCGCAGGGCGCAGGGATTGTGTCTGGTTTGTGGAGCAGCAGACCATAGGGTTGGATCCTGCCCGAATAGGGGTGGTTCATCATCGTCCAACCTTTCTAGCTCTTCGGTGAGAGGACCAGCACCGGTCCAGCAGTAGCAGCAGCAGCAGTACCCATTGTCGAGGCCCTTGCCGCCTCAGTCCCAGATGTTCCAGCAGCAGAACCCCCAGCAGCATGCACAAGCCCAAGCCTTGAGTCAGAGCAGGCAGCGAGGATTTCAGCAGAGGGGACCAGCACCCCGAGGGCACGGTCAGGCTATGGTGATAACCGCAGAGGAAGGATTGGCACTAGGAGAGGTAGTGGCAGGTACTATTCTCGTCAACTCCTTTCCAGCTTCAGCTTTATTTGATTCTGGTACATCGCATTCTTTTATGTCTACACGATTTGCGACACGGGTAGGATTGGAGCCCGAGTCATTATCAATAAGGCTCAATATACTTACTGGTAACGGACTTGTGGGAGTAGATAGAGTGTTTTCCTCGTGTCGGATCGTAGTTAGCGGTAGGGAGTTCCCCGCTAGATTGATAGAGTTTCCGATGGCCGATTATGATGTGGTCCTAGGGATGGATTGGTTAAGGAACCAGTATGCTAGAATAGACTGCCACATTGGCAGGGTTGTTTTTAGCATTCCAGGTGAGCCAGAGTTTTCCTTTTCCCGAGGTGAAGTTGAGCCTTCTCCTCCAGTTTTGCGGATGGCAGTAGCAGCAGTGCAGTTGCCCAGGATAGTGGATGAGTTCCCAGATGTTTTCCCAGAAGAGCTACCAGGTATGCCTCCAAAGCGGAAGATCGAGTTCACTATAGACTTGATTCCTGGACAGCCCCAGTGTCAGAGAGAGTCTACAGGATGGCGCCGTCAGAATTGGAGATCTTGTACAAGATGATTGAAGAACTTCGAGCCAAGGGATTCATTCATGCTAGTGGATCGCCTTGGGGAGCCCCGATGCTTCTTGTGAAAAAGAAGGATGGTACGTCCAGGTTATGTGTTGATTATCGTACCTTGAACTCCGTGACAATCAAGAACAGATACCCTCTTCCGAGGATAGATGACTTGTTTGATCAACTCAAGGGAGCTTCAGTATTCTCGAAGATTGATTTGCGCTCAGGTTATCATCAGATCAGAGTCAGAGAGCAGGACATCCCGAAGACAGCTTTTAGATCAAGATATGGGCATTGGAAGTTCCTTGTTATGCCTTTTGGAGCAACCAATGCGCCGGCAGTATTCATGGACCTCATGAATCGCATCTTCATGCCTTACTTGGATCAGTTTGTGATTGTGTTCTTGGATGACATCCTGGTCTACAGCAAGAGTGAGGCAAAGCATGAGCAGCATCTCCGTATAGTTCTTCAGATTCTCAGGGAGCACCAGTTATATGCCAAGTTCAGTAAATGCGAGTTCTGGCTCGATCGCATTTCGTACTTGGGTCATATCATCACCAGAGGAGGAGTAGAAGTGGATCCCCAAAAGATTGTGGCTATTGAGTCGTGGCCGGTGCCCAGCACAGTTGCAGAAGTTCGCAGTTTTCTTGGATTGGCCGGCTATTACCGACGGTTTGTTTCAGATTTTGCTCGGATTTCAGCGCCATTGACGCAGTTAACCCGCAAGGATGCGCAGTTTGCTTGGACAACAGAGTGTCAGAATTCTTTGAGCAGTTGAAGCGAGGCCTGATAACAGCTCCTATTCTCACGCTTCCAGATGGGACTGGAGGATTCTCAGTGTATTGTGATGCTTCGGGCAGAGGTTTAGGATGTGTTCTGATGCAGCATGGGAAGGTAATAGCTTATGCATCGCGACAACTTCGTGGTCATGAGAGAAATTACCCAACCCATGACTTAGAGCTGGCAGCAGTGGTGTTTGCACTTAAGTTGTGGAGGCACTACTTGTACGGAGATAGGGTGGAGATTTTCACCGACCACAAGAGTCTGAAGTATGTTTTCACCCAGAAGGATCTTAACATGCGTCAGAGGAGGTGGCTGGAGCTTCTTGTGGATTATGATGTCAACCTGCAGTATCATCCTGGGAAGGCCAACGTCGTAGCAGATGCATTGAGCAGAAGAGCAGGAGTTTATTTCCTAACAGCGCAGCCAGAGCTGTTAGCAGATCTTCAGAAGATGGGTATAGAAGTTGTTCTCCCTTCCAGTGTAGCATTGATAGCCAGTATGCAAGTTCAGTCCACTATAGTCGAGAGGATCCGGATGGCGCAGTCAGCAGATTCCAAGATTCAGCGACTCAGAGCAGAGTGCGAGGCAGGACGAAGACCAGAGTTATGCATTCATGAGGATGGTACACTTCGACATGGTAAGCGTCTTTGTGTACCCAGTGGAGATATCTGGCAGGAGATCATGTCAGAGGCGTACAGTTCTCAGTATTCCATCCATCCTGGCAGTACGAAGATGTACCGAGATATCCATCAGCACTTCTGGTGGAATGGCATGAAGCGGAAGATAGCTCAGTTTGTCTTTCGGTGTTTGGTTTGCCAACAAGTTAAAGCCGAACATCAGAGACCGGCTGGACTTCTTCAGCCTTTGCCGATTCCAGAATGGAAGTAGGAGCATGTAACCATGGATTTCGTGACCGGATTACCTAGATCCCCAGCTGGTAGAGATGCTATCTGGGTTATAGTTGATCGGCTCACGAAAGTGGCTCACTTTCTTCCATTCAGAGTTGGTCAGTCGACGGCTCAGCTAACAGAGATGTACCTCAGGCAGATTGTCAGGTTGCACGGAGTGCCAGTCAGTATCACCTCGGACCGAGATTCCAGATTTACGTCAAACTTTTGGCGTAGCTTGCAAGAGAGTTTGGAAACTCGTCTCCAGTTCAGTTCAGCATATCACCCGCAGACAGATGGCCAGTCGGAGCGTACAATCCAGACTCTTGAAGACATGTTGCGGTCTTGCACACTTGACTTCGGTGGTTCATGGGAAGATCACTTACACCTGGTAGAATTCTCGTACAACAACAGTTTCCAGGCCAGTATCCAGATGGCACCGTTCGAGGCACTGTATAGTAGGAAGTGCAGATCCCCGCTAGCCTGGGATGATGTTGGGAAGAGACAAATGCTTGATCCAGAAATGATCGCTCAGACAGTTGAGGTGGTCAGGAGAGTCCGAGATCATCTTAGAGTTGCCCAAGATCGCCAGCACCATTGGGCCGATTCTCATCGACGTCCTCTCGAGTTTTTTGTCGGCGATCATGTATTCCTGAGAATTTCGCCTAACCGTGGCGTCATTCGTTTCGGCGTCCGGGGAAAGCTTAGTCCTAGGTATATAGGACCGTTCGACATTCTGGAGCGAGTAGGAGATGTATCCTATCGTCTCGCTCTTCCGCCGTCACTAAGCGAGGTGCATGACGTATTTCATGTATCCCAATTACGACGGTATATCCCAGACCCGAGCCACATCCTGGATCATTCGGAATTGGTTGTTGGTACCAACCTTTCGTATGAGGAGAGGCCCGTGTCTATATTGGACCGAAGAGAGAAGACCCTCAAGAACAAGACTATCAGGTTAGTCCGAGTTGCTTGGGATCATCACTCTTTGGGGGAGTCAACGTGGGAGCGTGAGGACGATATCCGATCGCGATATCCCGACTTGTTTGACTCGTGAGGTATAATGTCTTTCTTGTGCCTCATGCCTTCGATTCCTTGCTTGCATGATTGATTGATTGTCTAGTATAGCTTGTTTGTTATTAGTATAGCTTGTCATTGCTCCTCTAGCCTCTTGATTAAATTTCGAGGACAGAATTCTTTTAAGGTGGGTAGAGTTGTAATGCCTGTGGTCCGTATTACGTATTTCTGGAATACGTGTACGTATTTTATTCTGTATTGCATGATTTCTTGTTTAGCTTGCATCTTGGCTTGGTTATTTCTTGGCTTGGTTCGGCTTGGCTCGGTTTTCTTTGGTTCAATATGAACCAATGTGAACCCCTACCTACCACCACCATTGTATTTAATAATCCATTCTCTCTATTCTCTCTCTTCATTAATCATCTTCTTCTTCCCTATTACTTCCTTACCTACCAGAGAGAGAAGAGAGAGGTCTAGGCAAGTGCAACTTGCTTCATGGAGGAACTCTGATTTTATTACTTCATTCTCTTCCTTACTACATTCTAAAGCACTTTAGTACTTGGCTTTTCTAATTTCCATGGCTGGATTCTTGTAGATCTAAGTTTATTTCATTTTCGGATTTTTTGGGTTTTGATCTATTTAATCTTGTTATTTCTAGGTTTTGATGGTTCTATGTTGTAGAGAATTTTGTTCTACCCCGTTTTGACCTATGGAAGTTCGGATTTAGGCTCCGGATGATGGAGTTATGGAGCTTGAGGACTTGGCTCTCATGGTGTTCTTCTTCTCTGAAATTTTGGAGAAGATGAACAGTGCTTGACTTGACCGCATAAATATTCATGCGACAAGTATTCTTTTCAGCCGCATGGCTGGAAGTACTTGAGCCGCATGAGGGCCGAACTCATCTGGCCGCATAACTCACTCAATTCCCAGCCGCATAAGTTCTGAACTCTGCAGCCGCATGCGCCATTCCCGCTGGCCGCATAGGCATTACTCCCCGCAGCCGCATGAGTACTCTTCCCTTCTGAGCCGCATCTGGTTTCCCTTCCCTGCAGCCGCATGGGTTGCTTCTTCTCGAGCCGCATGAAACCACACTTCCCCCCCCCGGCCGCATGTACCTGATTGGCCAGCAAGCCGCATGAGACCCATTCCCCCAGCCGCATGAGTTTCCTATCTTCCTGACCGCATGCGCCCCCTTGTCTTAACCGCATGGGATCCAGTGACCTTGGCCGCATGCGCTCTTCTAATTGGGCCGCATGAGTCTACCCTTTCCTGACCGCATATGACTAAGCCGCATGACTTTTTCATGTTCCTGTGTACTACTATTTATCATTATTTGCCCATGTTTTGTAATTCCTTTATTAGATATTTAACGCCCATTTTATATCCTTACGCCTTTTGTCATGAACTTGATTTTTATTATGTTTGGAATAACTATTGTACATGACATGGTAGGATAAGGAACTAGCATAACACGATGGTGATCCGTAGTGGTGCACTCCTGATAAGTGACCTGGCATGACCTGATAGTGGCCCGTCGTGGCGCACTCCTGACAAGTACACCTGACATAATATATCTTGAAAAGCTGTTGCGACGGCTACCTGACATGACATGACCTGTATAATAACATGGACACCGTGGGCGATTGTGCTTGTACAAATAAACCAGTCCTGTCTTGCATCATGTCTAGGGAGGGAGCTCCTGAGTACTACGGTTAGGAGTACCTATTGAAATGGACTAAGGTTAATAACTAGATTAACACATTAGTCATGAAGAGATTTCTCAGCTACAGGCAATCCCGTTACCTAGGCGCGTCTGGGATCTGTAGCCTGCCGTCGAGTAGGGCACATTTCCAGCACACTGTCATGTGTTGCACCTTTCAAGCTACTTAAGGGTACATGCGTTTCCTGGACGATGTACCCACCTGAATTCAACCCTAATCTTTCGTCCTGGGTAACCTTGATGGTCTGCAGGGCTTGTGGCTGTAGAATACTGCATCTTGCTAGTAATTAGGCCTGTGATAACCCTAGTTAGTTAAAGTATCAAGCCGTAATTCTTGCTTGGCCGTGAAATGATTGGATGGAGTCTAACCGGTCTAGTCTTGTCCTGATCCTGTTCCAGATTATTGAATGACCAGAATGCCTGTATTTATTTTACTGATAAATGGTGAGAATTCCAAGTTCTGTTCAGACGAAGGGTTACAACCCCGGTCCTTGTTTGGTTTACGGGTTGTAACCTGGTTATCTGAATAGTTCCATAGTTATCTCGTCGTATATCATCCAGATGTATTTTCTTTATTTCCAGTTCTTACTTTTATTTATACTCTTGTGCTGATTGCTGGTTTTAGTTCCTAAGTGAAGCTTCCTTTGTGGCACTTGCTCTTTCTGGGATCTGACCCAGCTGGTTTTGTATGGCCAGATTTCGGAGCAGCTCCAGAGGATCTACCGACTTTCCAGCCAGATGGTGACCACTAGACGGAACCCTGGCAACGAGTGGGTTTATTTTTGCTCTCCCACTTTATTGTAAAAATATTCTTTTGAGGCGTTTAGCCGACGAGCACCTGTTTAGCTCGATTGTATTTACTTACTGTCTGCCTACGGGCTGTAACATGATTAACAAATCCTAGGGTTGATCATGACTAAACTCTTGCTAGTCCTAATATTTTGTAACGACTAGCTTCATGATCAGCTGAATATGTAATATTTGGGATGCCTTATTATTGTATATTTAATGATCATACATCTTGTAACTTTTACTTACTTGCTTGTGATTGAGACAATAGGCTTGTTCATGACCTTAAGAGACTGCTGGCTTGTAGATAAACCCTCATGTATCTAGACAGCCGTGACCGTATAGCGAGATGGAATCCATTTCAATATACGTAGCTGGCTATGTCTGCCCCCGCTCTCCAGTATTCTGGTTCTGGGGCGTGACAGTTAAGGCAGACTAAACTTATAAGGGTCTGAAACAATGCTTAGAACTAGGCTAAGGATGAATGGTCTGAATCAAGGGGACATGGTATCTAGTGAAGGGTCTGCACACTGCCTATAAAGGTGATCAACACAAAGGAACTCAACACGAAGAGAACTTAACTAAAATGGAAAACTGAACCAAGTATAGGCTAAACAACATGTTTATAACCTTATACAACAATGGCCTATAGATACCAACTAACCTATATCCCATATGCCAATATCATCTGCAATCTATCTATGCAAATAGACCTCTCGGTCTTAGGTGAAACTACAACTATACTCAAAGGCAGGCTCTGGTCATGGGTGCCTCACTGGAAAAGGTAAGGGAAAGTAGTAATAATCATCAAGGCTGTAAGGCATACTAACATCCTATGTGTAACTGGTTGGTATTATAGATAACAGGAGAATTATCTGCAATGAGTTACTATTCTAACACCAATGCTAACTATCACCTCTAGGGTACAGACACTCTACAAGTCATCATACCATTATACTATGAAGTAACTACCTATGAATAAGCTCTACAAAACTAAATATCCCTACTCCTAAGTCATTTATAACAATCAAAAGGGTATGATGTTTAAACCTTCTCAAGATACAATCTGTTAATCATATGCGTCTGTCTAAAATCATGTTGTCCAGAGTCTTCATCATGCTAGTGAGCAAGGCTACGATAATCACAGAGTCCTTGACTAAGGTACGTACCTCTAGGTTCATGGTATTTAAAATTTTCGCATTGCCGCATGCGACGGCGAAAACCTTAAATTTCCATACCCGAGAATACATCCAAAATCTGACTACATGTCCTCACTATGCCAACTAACACGACTATCGAAGATTCTAGATCTCATGATTTAGGCGACCTAGCCCATATGATTTTCTCAGAAGAAAAACAAACACAACAAAAGAGTAACATGACAAAATTAATCAATCAACAAGGAACAGATGGAATCGGATTTCAAGATAATTATAAAAGACAATTGCGGGAATGGAATTGAGAAGAACGGAACTTGCAGCAAGATCTCCAACGGTCTGTGCATCCTCGACTGTCCTGACGATAGCTCGCCCTGCTAGTTTCCTCCAGCCTGATGCTGATACTGCACATATCTCTGCTGCTGATGCTGCATGAATCGCTGCTGCTGAGAGAAACCGGAAACGAAGGAAAAAATCTCTGTATAGACGAAGGTGCACCTCCAATGTAGCAGAAACGCCAATCTGAGTCGGCACAACAGAAGCTGCGGTCTCGAGGCCCTGATGAACAGGACGAGAGGTGGCCGGCCTCTCGATAGTATCCCCCGAACCGAAGCGATGAGATTGTGTCTTCATAACCATCATGAAGGCAGATCAAAATAAGAAGCAATTTCTGAGAATGAAGCAAAAATTCAAAGGAGAACAATTTATATTCAAGGGAAGTCAATAAGCAACAATTTTAGACAAAATGAATCGGATTAAGAGTTTTTTTCTAATGTGATTTAGTACCTCCAAAAATATCCTAATCCTACTGCAGGCTGTAGTGATACTCTAGTTCGAATACCACTACATAAACTCGACCTGCATGGGCCACCACTAAAAATGTGTCACGACCCGCACCCTAGAGTAAGGGCACGAGACGTGGGTACGTCAAGCCTACGTCGCAGTATCGACGGTAGAACCTGTCCTAGGTCAAACATCTAACAATATAAAGGTACCTGTACAGTATATACTCTCCGAATGAAGGTGACATAGCATATACAGTCTCAATCACAACTAAGGTAGAGCAAGATAAAAGATAGGTAAAACATGAAATCCAAAAGAGATACAGCAGATAGAAGTCTAAGTGTCTAAGATACACAAACCCAGAAAACATCTCAAAGCTCAATACAGTAATCCATAGAATAAATACAACTCAATACAACTGAAATAACTAACTATACAACCTCTACTGTGTCTCCTCTAGGCTAGCAGGCAACCTCCAGGCTATCTGTAAAATTTATCAATAGGTCCAGTCAGGACAGGAACGAGCACAATCTCATCTAGAAAACCCAAGTAAATGACAGAGAACAATAAAGCAGTTATAGACAGTTGTATTGATGAAAATGGCAGTTTATATTCAGGTGATGGTAAGAAAGACAGATAAAGTGCAAGGAAAGTAAATAACTAAACAAGAGAAGAATCATAGCAATGAAGACTGTAAAAAATAGAACTAGCTAAACCAGGGTAACATGATATAAGTCCAGACAGTAAATATAAACAAGTGTAAGGCCAACGTAAATCTAGACAACATGAATCTGATACCAGGTGATTCCAGTACAAGATGAGTCCGGTATGAGATGATTCCAGTCAGTGATCAAAGATTCCAGGGTGAGTCCAGACTATACTCTAACAGTGTATTTTAAAATACCGAGATCGACATGTAAACGGCTATAGGTAATACGGCACATCACACACCTGGCCGGGTGTGAGATGGCTATCATTCCAGTAGATTCCAGTAGATTCCAGTTGGGAGATTCTAAATTGGGGTATGTTTACATGTCTCACTCAAGTATTTTTCGTCCCAGCAAGTGAATCCAGAAATACGACACAAGGATTCAAGATGAGTCCAGCCAAAATATAATGATACCAGTAAATAATTCTAGTAAATGATTCCAGTAGGTGATTCCAGTAATAGAAGCCAGAAATGATGATACCAGTAATAGAGGCCAGAAAATAAATGTGTGTCGTATACATGAATCCAGAATATCCATACGTGTTGTAACAGAGAATCGCATACAACTAACTAGAACTGAAGTACAGTAATTGACAAGTAAATGAGAGAACTATCAGAGAATGTACTCGCCTGATGTCTGAATGTCCAAAGTAAATATACTGTCCGATGAGAGGTGTTTGGCTCCTAATCAGAACAACACAAGTCACAACAAGTCCAAAATGACAATATGAAGTTCTACTATGCATTCTACATGATTTTAGATCAATCTAGACCAAAGTCAACTCTTGGTCAACTTGGTCCACCCTGAAAGTCAAACCTAGGTCAACTATGGTCAAACTAGGTCTAACAAGTCTAAATTAGGTCAAACAAGTTATTCTAGGTCTAAACAAACTAAGTATATGCAAATCAAGTATCCAAGATAGCTACTAACTCATAGCCTAAGTCACTTGCTAAACCAAGTACAAAACTAAACCATAAGCTAACAAGGCACACAAACTTAGTCATATAATGTATATATATTATTCACATTCACATATTCATATACATAGATATATATAGAAAAGCTATATATATAGGCACACATATATATATATATATATATATATATATATATATATATATATATAGAAAGAGAGGTAAAAGAGTAAGTGAGTATGTGTGTGTTTGGCATGTGTGTGAAAGGATATGTGTTAATGTTCTAAAATTTAGTGATAGTAGGTGTATGTGACATGGGATACATGATGTCAAAGGGTGTATGAATGCATGTGTGTAAAAGGTTATAGGTTAACTCAGTTTATAGAAATACATACATACATACTTACCTTGTATACATGCATACATATATATCATGTATATTATATTTACATGATACATACATGTATACTTGTATTATATTATACTTACATTCATGCATATTAGATACTTGTATTTATATTAACATATTGCAAACATTCATTTCATTCATGCATCTATGCATTACCTACATGTTTTATACATATGCATACATTGTATATTCATATCATTTCATACATTAACATAGAGACATACAAACATACACACATCATATATTTCATACCTTGCATTACCTAAATATCATGTTATTTATTATCATTCATTCCTTTCATATATTACATTCTATATTACCTATATACATGTATTTCCTCCATTCATTCATGCTTGCATCATATACTCTACATTACCATACATGTTATCATTATATATTGCATTACAATATTTATACATTATGCATTCATATCTATCATTATATATATCTTGCATTCATATCTAGCATTCATTATATACTTTCATGCATGCATTGTATATCATTCTTTCGTTCATGCATTGCTTATATGCATTATACTAATAACATTCCTACATGCTTGCATTCAACCATATATATAAATTAATGTAAAGAGAATATATATCATATATATATATCATTTTATTTATCTAACATATCATGCATTACATACTCTATATTTATTTAATATCCATACTACATAGGCTCATAGGTTACACAAAATGCATATATCGTATAGTCACTCTTCTACTTAAAATCAATACTGTACCAATTGGGCATTCATTAAATTCTAGGATTAAAGTATGTTATAGATCTTTGTGTTACCTTTTCGAAACTTTAAACGGATCTTATTTTCGTGTCTGGAAGCTCCGGGAATCGCGAAAATACCGAAAAACGTTCGTCTTTCGTACAGCTGACACTCAAATAATCCTACAGAAAGTTACAGAAAGAATTTGGCTTATTAAAATATATATTTGGAAAGCTAACTTCGATACGGTTCTTTTAAAAAAACGGGAGATAAATTAAAATTCTAAGCTAAACGTTATGACATTTCTAAGTTACTTTGGTTAATAAAAACGTGGATAAAAATTATGACGAATTTAGGTAGTTTGAGACAAAAGAAACACAAGTATATAACATAATATATCAAGAACTCACTCTCTACACTAATATATATATATGAGACACTATAAAACACATCTCCAATACAAAAATATGGGATTAAACATGTAATAATTTATTCATACATAACAACAACACATAGTGTGTCCAAATTTGGGGTTTTCCCACATGGACACAACCACAACACAAAGGACACTCCTATGACCTCCAAATGGATACGAAATGGACACAAATAAAGATACAACCATGGGGTTCATTCCTATGGGTTCAAAATAGACCTATATGTATGAGAAAATGAAAAGGAGAAGGGATTTTACCTTCCGGTAGATCGAATCGAAGAAAAACCTTCCCGGAGCGACACCAACACGTAGAGATTCCAAAAGGACACGAACGAGCTCCGAATCCTCCCAAACTTGGGTAGCTTCCTCCTTGGCTAGAATGGAGAAGGAAAGAAGAAGATTTGGTGGCGAAATGGAAGGATTTGGTAGAGAAATTGCTAGGGATTGCTCTCTAGAAATTTGGGGAAGAACAAGAGAGAGAGTGTGGATGAGAATAATGAAATGAACTTGAGCCTATCCTCTCCCAAAGTGGCTGGCCATATGGGGCTATTTGTCCTATTATGGTAAGGTCTAAAATGCCCCCACTAACCTATTCTATTAGTATTAGGAAAGGGCTAATTGGTTGGAGCTAAATTAGTTATTCTAAAGTCTCTAATCACACTAACCTTATCCATAATAATTAGTCTAACCTCTAACTAAAATATTTCTATCATGTGGGCCATGGCTAACTAATGTGTGGGTCTACTAAAGTCAATACTACCCCCAGGTTCCCGTTTCAAGTCGCATTGAGCTGAAATTCGAACCCGACACAAATAATTCCAAAACAATATCATAAATAATAAAATAAATTTTAAAAATATTTCAAAAATACAAAATGACAAAAATATCCCTGTTTCTGAAAACTGGGGGTGACAAATTCCTCGAAATTAAAACCAAACAATAGTAAAATGTCAAAATCATAAGTCATAATTTTAAATAGTTTAAAAATGATTAAAAATCACCAAAAATCATAATATGAAATAATAATCAATAAATAATAATTATAATTATAAATTTCAAAATTACTCTCATCTGGAAAATTGGGTGTTACAGTTTGTATGTGGACGACATGCTTATCCTAGGTACGAATATGAGCTGTGTCACGGAGACAAAGAGGTTCATCTCGAGCAAGTTCAGTATGAAAGACTTGGGGGAAGCTGATGTGATCTTAGGGATCAAGATTATCTGGACAGACACTGGACTAGCGCTGTCACAGTCTCATTATATTGAGAAAATGATCACTCGTTATGGGTATCGGGATCTTCCAGGGATCGATAAGCCGTACAAGTGTGATCTGAAGCTGAAGCCTAATTCAGGAAAAAGTGTCAGGCAGCTAGAGTATGCAAGCACAATCGAAAGTTTGATGTATGTTATTACTGCCACAAGGCCTGACATAGCTTTCGTCGTGGAAATGCTGAGTCGTTTCACGAGCAACCCTGGTTTTGAACACTGGAAGGCTGTGAAACGGGTTATGAGATATCTCAAGAAGACTCAGACATATGCACTGTACTACAACGGAGATCCACAGGTAGTGGAAGGCTTCAGTGATGCCAGTTGGTGCTCAGATTTGGAGAGCGAGAGGTCCATAGGTGGATATATTTTCACAATAGATGGAGCTGCTATATCATGGAAGTCGAAGAAGCAGACAATGCTCTCGTGGTCATCCATGGAATCTGAGTTCTTTGCACTTGACACCGCAGTCGAGGAAGCAGAATGGCTTCGGGAGCTCATGTATGATCTTCCAGTGGTTGGGGCGTAAATACCGACAATACCGATATACTGCAACAACCAGGCGACTGCGGCAGTGGCATCAAATGACCTCTTCAACGGAAAGAAGAGGACTGTGCAGTTAAAGCACAGGACAGTACACGATCTTATTAAGAGAGGTGTAATTGAAGTGATTGATGTTCGGAGTCAGGAAAACCTGGCGGATCCGTTCACCAAGGGCCTCAAGCGCCAGCTGGTCGATGACTCAGCATGTAAAATGGGCTTGAAGGCATTTTGATATTAGTTATTGTATTCCTACCATAAAGTTTTATGCTATTAGTTCAAGGATTTATCTACTAGGCATCTAGATTTTGGTTCAAGGGAGGACCATTAACTGGAAGAATATCAGGAACAGTGGGTACATGTTCTATTCGGCATGGAGAGGTTACGAACCTATAACCACAGTTGTCTACTATTGTTTTCTGCGGAAAGTAGTTCCTGTGGAAAGATTGGCTTAAATGCCTTAATGAGTTCTCAGGCATAGTGAATGTCTGGTGTGCTTTACAGGAAGCACCGTAGAATAGCACTACAAGGAGTGAAACTCCATGCTACAGTGGGGTGACTCCACAATGAGGATCCTATATGTGGGGTGCTGCCCAGGAATAGGATAAAGCCTTGGCTTTGCAGGCCAAGTCACAGCGGCGTAGCACCGCAAATAGGCAGTTAGCCTAATGCTGTATGTTAAAAATAAAGAGGGGTGTAGTCAGCACTACAAAGAGGAGGAGTTCCTCATGTTACAGTGGCACGACACCACGATGAGGTACCCGGTTAGGGATAAAGTCTCGGCCTTGCAAGCCATGTCGTTGCAGCGTAACACCGCAAGGGAGCCTAAGGCTTCATGCTGGGTAGTTTGGCACTACAAAGAGACGGTTGCCTCATGCTACAGTAGTATGACACTACGATGAGGTTTCCGGTACGGGATAAGGCCTCGGCTTTAAGCCATGTCATAGCGGCGTAGTACCGCAAGGAAAGCGCAAAGCGATTCATGCCATGTCTCTTTATAATGAACTCACCTATAGTGTATGGACAAGGAGATATCAGGCCGTCTCTTGAGGGTAAACTTGTAGACGCCCAAAATTATACGCTGAAACCAGGCTGGCACAGGGCCTTTAATGTGTAGCCAGAAGCACATGTAACTACATTATGTGAGTAGGAAGAATTTCAGCTATGATGCAGAATTCAAGGCTTAGTCCATTATTGTATTATAGTCTGTTGTTTGAACCATGCGGGAAGATTCAAGTCGTCAGTGACATCTCTCCTAATGCATGATGGACAGTTACTATGGGGAACACTTATACCCATATATATAGAGATATGTGGAGGATTATTAGATTTTTGGCCTCTTTTGTTTAGAACTTTAGTCCCACATCTGCTAGGCCTAAACAAATGTATCTCTATATATTAGCTTTCCTATTCTAGAGATGCACATGTGGTGTGGAGGTGCACATGGGTATGCCATATGGGATTATTTTTCTAATGGAAAAAGGCTAAATCAGCAATAAAAGCATTCATGCTTTTTGCTCTTGGGAAATTTATTTTCATGGGAGCTAAGCCCCGTAGGGGCTTAGCAACTCGGACTCGGACTCGGACTCGGACTCTGGCTCGGGCTCAGGCTCGGGCTCGGGCTTGGGTTCGGACTTGGGCTCAAGGGCTCATGAGGCGTAATGTGGCATTTTGTTGGCGCACTTTGCACTTAGCAGGTCAACATCGTCGCTAGGCGCATAGTGCGCTTGAGTTGCGCTCGTCGCGCTAGCCACTTGTGTGACCACGTTACGCGGCCAGTTACGCTGTCCAGTGCGTGCAGTGTGCGCAGCGTGCGTAGAGTGCGCAGAGTGCGCAGCGTACGCAGTGTGCGTAAAGTGCGTAGTGTGCACAGGTTGCGTAAAATGGCTGTGTGCGTAAAGTGCAAATTACGCTGGTTACGCGAGTGACACAACTTGCGGCAGAACGTGTCTTTGCATGTTCTGAGCGGTTGTTCCATGTTCGGGGTGGTTATTACCACGTCCCTAACATTGTGCTAACCGGACAGTTGTTGCAGGGGCCTATATACGGTCTCCTCCTTCTCTCTCACAGTTAAGGAACTAATACACAAGTAGTAAACAGAAAGTTTACAAGTGCTTAGAAGCTGTGAGAGAGGAGAGATTTTGTACCAGCGTTGAGTTTTGCACGGGAGTTCGTTTTCATCCGAGGAGTCAGAAGAGCAAGAGTGTTCCAAATTCTCCGACGAACTTGCTGGTTCCTGGAAGCTATTCGTGTGGGGCGAATAAAGCTTTGAGCAACGGTGATCATTCACCCCAGAAGGAATTTTTTCATCTTTCGCCTGTCACCGTCTTCGTTTATCAGAATTCTATTAGCGCACATTCGGTGAAGTGTATGCGTTGGTAGAAATTTGTGCACCTTCTGTGAAGTGTTGCAATCGTTTATCGGAATACTAAGCGCACCTTCGGTGAAGCGTATGCGTTGGTAGAAATCTGTGCACCTTCTGTGAAGTGTTGCATTAGTGGAATTTCTGTTACGTACCTTCTGTGAAGTGTTACGTAATAACGATTGTTTTTACAATTGTTACGAATTTTCTGTTTTCCATCGAAAAAATTGTGCCCCGACACTAACACTGTGGACATGACCGTAGGCCACATGACGGTCTTCCATTGACTCTCTTGTCTAAATTTTAAGAAAATGGTGCCAGTAATAACAGGATGGCCAATAATTAACTGCTATGTAGACATGCGATCACGTCCATGACAAAATATTATTTTCCCAAGGATAATTATCAGGAAACTGATCACTAACGTTTGTGTGGGATCCACTTAAGGCTACACATACATACGTCCAACTAGTTGACTAAATCAAATTTACATGGTGGGTGGGTGTCCATTTTCTAACAGTAGTGTGCTCACTGAACACCATCAAACCTGACAAATGAACTCATATCATCCTTACCTTATTTTTTCCCCAAAGGTAATATGGGTCTACCTAATCATCACCGATTGGTTGAGAAGATTTCCTACAAAGCCAAAAAGACTGATCACCGGACCAATCATATTCTTTCAGTAGCTATACTTTCATTGTCACGCAACAGCAGTAGTATTGTGTTTGTCTGGACATATAGAAGAACAACTAATAATGTGGGCTAAAGCTAAAGAGGGAGCTGCAAGGAAACCCCACAGATGATCTGAGATCAGTTCGAGTGGTATAACTTGAAAGGTACAACATATAATGCAGAAAGGACTTACACTAGGGAAACTGAAACTTAGTGCAGAGATACTCAATTTGCGATCATCATGTACGGCTTGACAAAAGGCAAGGCCGGTCCTCACCCAGGACGACCGGACAACCGTGGAGACCCAAAAAAAGCAAGCGGCCTAAGGGGTCAGGATATATTGTTGGTACTTTCTTTACATGGAGAGAGCTTGTTCTCAACATGCCTTGTAAAATTATAGTCCCACATCGGAAATGCACCATGAGTTATCTCAACATATATACTTGGTTGTGTTGTTGAGAGATGCACAAGGGGTGGTGACCCTAAGGAGGGAACCATGTGGATGATTTTACTAGGAGGTAAGAATAAGGCTCCAAGGATTAAGCATTAATGCTTTTGTCATTCTCTTGGATTAATTCCACTTGGAGCTAAGCCCCAACGGGGCTTAGCGACTCGGACTCGGGCTCATGGGCTCATGAGGCGTAATGTGGCGTTTTGTTGGCACACTTTGCACTTAGCACTGCTGCTGCCGTATGGAGGGATCCGCTGACTGTGCAGATTACAAATCAGTTATGGAAAGGCTGATTCAATGCGATTAGATCAGATCCTATCTTTGTGGGATTTGAATTAATTCAGATCCTATCTTTGTGGGATTTGAATTAATTTCGGGGGATTTGAATTAAATCTCGTTGCTACCTTTTGGGATTTGATTCAATCTTTCCATAACTGAAGAGGCGGTTAGGGTTTCCACCCTCTCTCTATAAATACTCTCTTCTGGCCTCCTTTGTGACTACCACGAAAATTACAAGTTAGAAAAGGAGAAAGAGAGAGAGTTGCTGCCGCCATTGCAAGTTCATCCGAGGAGTCTGAACAGAGGTGACTTCGAGCGTTCCACAAGTTCTTCAACTTGCTGGTTCCTGCAAGCAGATCGTGTGGGGCGAATCTTGCTTTGAGCAACGGTGTTTTGACACCCCAGCATTGTTCTTCTTCTCATCTCTCTCTAGTTTTATTGTAACTCGTTCTGTTCCAATTGCAACACGTTTGCAAGGAAGAACGAGAGATCTTCTCTTCTCTTTTTTCCTCCTTCAGATTGTAATTTGGCTATTTGATTTATTGTACCATCGTAGATCTTGAGTTTGATCACTGCAAAGTTTTGTGTGACATCTCAGATCTCGATTGTATTTGTTTTTCATCTTTGATCAAGCCCCGGGACTAACAATCTCAAAGCAAGATCCGTATAGATGGAAAACATTAATGCTTCGCTCTTCCAATCAGACTTCTGCAAGTTGGAAAAGTTCGATGGAGAGCACTATCAAGTCTGGAAGAGAAAGGTGTACCTAACTCTTCAACTGAAAGACGTTGATCATGTTCTGTTGAAGGAAGAACCCTCTGTTCCAGACACTGGATCTACTGCCGTCATCAACGCGGCTACCAAACTCTAGGCCAAGTGGAGAAAGAAAAATAGCATCTGTAGGCTTCTCATCCTGAATGCTATGGAGGACTCCCTGGCAGAATCCTACTCAAAGAAGGAACTTGCCAGAGACATATGGGAGTCTGTGGAAAATCTGTATGAAGAAGATAAGAACAGGAGCAAAATGTTTGTGGTTGAAAAATATCACAAATTGCTCTTTGAGGACGAAAAGTCCATGCTGCCACAGGTGAAGGAATTTCTGAAGCTGCGTCAGAAACTGGAAGACGAAGAGATGCCCCTTTCCGACAAGTTTGTCGTCGGAGGGGTCATCTCAAAACTTCCTGCAGGATGGAGTACTTTCTATGCAAAGATGCACAGAAAGAAGCTAGACATTAGCTTGGAAGATCTACTTCAAGAGATCCATGTTGAGGACGAGATGCGTTCTCAACAGAAGGTGGACACTCTGTCCAAACAGTTGGCTAAAGCCAATCTTGTGCAGACGAGAGATTCCAAGGGGAAGCAGGCGGCTTCTCATCCCAAGAAGAAGGACTTCGCTAATCTAAAAGTGAAGGATCCTTCTTTCAAGCAACAGAAGACTAAGTCCCACGTGACTTGTTACAATTGTGGCGAGAAAGGCCACTACAAGAGTGAATGCAAATCTAAGCCTAAATAATCAGAGAAAGGTGAGCCTAATAAGGTTTCATTGGTTTCTAACGTTGTTGCTATGATCGGACAGGTCACAACTGTGGGGGTTGACTCTGACTGGTGGATAGATACTGGAGCGACTTGCCATGTCTGTCCAGGCAAGGAATGGTTCGTCATGTACTAGCCGATATCTGAGAAGGTTGTCATGGCGAACCAGGCCCAAGCTGAAGTTCTGGGGATCGGGACCGTGGAACTGAAACTCACTTCTGGGAACACTCTGACGCTTCAAGGTGTGAAGCATGTTCCGGCGATTGCCAAGAACCTGATCTCTGGGAGCCTGCTCTGCAACGCAGGCTTGAGGATGGACATCAATGCTGGTTAGATGGTGATGTCTAAGAAAGGAACATACTTCGGGAAGGCTTATCAAACCGAAGGCATGTTTAAAATTCAGCTTGTTAACCAGTTTGAAGACATTAATGCAGTTGTATTTTCTGATTATTCTCTTGAGTTGTGGCATAATAGACTAGGACATGTTCATTGTAAGAGGATTAACAAAATATCTAGTCAAGGACTTATCTCCAAATATGGGGGTAAGGTGGAGAAGTGTGAGGTGTGTGCTCAGACGAAGATCACAAGGAAACCCTTTCATCGGGTCAATCGAAGCACAGATCTTCTAGAGTTGGTGCACTCCGATATCTGTGACTTCAAACATTTCTCCACGAAGGCCGGGATGAAGTATTTCATAACCTTCATCGACGACTTCTCAAAATACGCGTTCGTCTACTTGCTCAAGTCTAAAGACGAAGCCTTCGAGAAGTGCAGAGAGTTCAGGGCCGAAGCTGAACGGCAGACTGGACAACAACTCAAGAGGTTAAGGAGTGATCGAGGTGGGGAGTACAGGTCTCATGAATTTGCATCATTCTGCAGAGAACATGGAATCATATGCGAGACTACTGCTCCATATTCTCTTCAATCTAACGGAGTAGCGGAGAGGAAGAACAGAACGTTGACAGAAATGATGAACTCTATGCTGCTAACCGCGGGTCTTCCTAAATGCTACTGGGGAGAAGCTGCATTGACGGCCACTTTTATTCTAAATAGAGTGCCACATGCAACTTCGGACGTAACTCCTCATGAACTCTGGTTCAAAGTTAGACCTAACTTGAATGTCATTCGAGTGTGGGGGTGTCTGGCGTATGTGAAACTCCCAGATCTGAAGATTCAGAAGCTAGGGACAAGGACTACGAAGGCGATCTTCTTGGGGTATGCCGAGAAGAGTGATGCTCAGAAATTTCTTGATATTGAGTCAAATCATATCATCGAATCTCGCGATGCTGAATACTTTGAAGATAAGTTTGCAAAAGACAAAAACATTGTTCTTTCGGACATTCCGGAAAATGATGGAGGTGCAAATGAGACTGAAATCTCATATGAGCCAGTAGTCCAAGAAGAAGCTGTTGTTGAGGAAACAACTCCTGTACCAGAACTCGCAGAGCCGTCAGCTAAGCGAGCGAGACGACCGAAAGACTTCGGAGATGACTTTGTCACCTATCATGTGGAAGCAGATCCGCTTACCTATGATGAGGCGATGAAGACCAGAGATGCTATCTTCTAGAAGGAGGCAGTGAATGACGAGTTTGACTCTATCACCTCCAATAACACATGGGTGTTGGTAGATCTACCTGAAGGAGAAAAGCCCATCGGATGTAAATGGATCTTCAAGAAGAAGATGAAGACAGATGAAACTATTGACAAGTTCAAGGCCAGGCTGGTAGCCAAGGGATCTTCTCAGAAACAGGGAATAGACTACTTTGACACGTACGCTCCAGTAGCCCAGATGACCACCATCAGGATGTTAATCGCTCTAGCAGCTATACATAAGTTGGTGATACATCAAATGGATGTAAAGACCGCATTCCTGAATGGGGAGCTGACCGAAGAGATTTACATGCAACAGCCAGATGGATTTGTCGTCAAAGGTCTTGAAGACAAAGTCTGCAAGTTGGTGAAATCATTGTATGGTTTGAAGCAAGCTCCCAAGATGTGGCATGGGAAGTTTGACAAAGTTATTAAGTCAAACGGCTACAGAGTCAGCGAGACGGACAAATGTGTTTACACAAAGTTCGCTGATGGAAGAGGAGTCATCGTTTGTCTGTACGTGGACGACATGCTAATCCTAGGTACGGATATAGGCTGTGTCACAGAGACAAAGAAGTTCCTCTCAACCAAGTTCAGTATGAAGGACTTGGGGGATGCAGATGTCATCTTGGGCATAAAGATTATCCGGACAGACACTGGAGTAGCACTGTCACAATCTCACTACATTGAGAAGATGCTCACACGCTATGGGTATAAGGATCTTCCAGGGATCGATACGCCATACAGGTGTGATCAGAAGCTGAAGCCAAATTCAAGGGAAAGCGTCAGGCAGCTGGAGTATTCTAGCGTTATCGGAAGTTTGATGTACGCAACCACTGCCACAAGTCCTGACATAGCTTTTGCCGTGGGAATGCTGAGTCGGTTCACAAGCAACCCAGGGGTTGAGCACTGGAAAGCTGTGAAGCGGGTGATGAGATATCTCAAGAAAACTCAGACATATTTACTGCACTACAACGGGTATCCGACAGTAGTGGAAGGCTTCAGTGATGCTAGCTGGTGTTCAGAGGTAGAAAACGAGAGATCCACAGGTGGATATGTTTTTTTCTTGGGTGGAGCTGCTATATCGTGGAAGTCGAAGAAGCAGACTATACTCTCTCGTTCCTCCATGGAATCTGAATTCTATGCACTTAAAACTGCAGCAGATGAAGCAGAATGGCTTCGGGAGCTCATGTATGATCTTCCAGTGGTTGGGGCTCAGATACCGGCGATACCGATATACTGTGACAACCAGGCGACTGCGGCGGTGGCATCAAATGACCTCTTCAACGGAAAGAAGAGGACTGTGCGGTTGAAGCACATGGCAGTACACGATCTTATCAAAAGAGGTGTAATTACAGTGGTTGATGTTCGGAGTCAGGAGAACCTGGCAGATCCGTTCACAAAGGGCCTCAAGCGCCAGTTGGTCGATCACACAGCATGTAAAATAGGCTTGAAGGCATTCTGATAGTGTGTCTTTGTAATCCTACCATAAAGTTTTATGCTATTAGTTCAAAGAGAAATCTACTAGGCTTCTAACTTTTGGTTCAAAGGAGGATCACTGACTGGGAAACTATCAGGTAACAGTGGGTACTTATTCTCTGGAACATGGAAGGGATACGGACCCATAACCACTGTTGTCTACTATATATTTTTCTGCGGAAAAACAGATCCTGTGGAAGGTTGGCTTAAACGCCTTAATGAGTTCTTAGGCAGAGTGAATGCCTGGTGTGCTTTACAGGAAGCACGGTAGAGCAGCACTACAAGGAGTGAATCTCCATGCTACAGTGGGGTGACTCCACCATGAGGTTCCCAGGTAGGGGTAACGCATCGGCTTTGCAAGCCAAGTCACAGCGGCGTAGCACCGCAAATAGGCAGGTAGCCTAATGCTGTATGACGTAATTAAAGAGTTGTAGACAGCACTACAAAGGGGAGGATGGCCCCATGTTACAGTGGCACGACACCACGATGAGGTACCCAGGTAAGGGTAAAGCCTCGGCATTGCAAGCCATGTCGTTGCGGCGTAACACCGCAAGGAAGCCTTAGGCTTCATGCTGGGTAGTTTGGCACTATAAAGAGGCTTGTGACCTCATGCTACAGTAGTATGACACTACGATGAGGTTCCCAGGTAGTGGTAATGCCTCGGCTTCAGGCCATGTCATAGCGGCGTAGCACCGCAAGGAAGCGCAAGGCTTCATGCCATATCTCTTTAATAAAGAACTCACCTATAGTGTATGGAAAGAGATATCAGGCCGTCTCTTGAGGGTAAACTTGTAGATGCCTAAAATTATACACTAAAACCAGGCTGGCATAGGGCCTTTAATGTGCAGCCAGAAGCACACGTAACTACACTTTGTGAGTGGGAAGAATTACAATTGTAGTACAGAATTCAAGGCGTAGTCCATTCTTGTATCACATTGTTATTTAACCCATGCGGGAAGATTCAAGTCGTCAGCGACATCTATCCTAATACAAAATAGACAGTTACTGTGGGGAACGCTCAACCCTGGACACATATATATGTTGTGATATGTGGGAGATTGTTGGTGCTTTCTTTACATGGAAAGAGCTTGCTCTCAACATGCCTTGTAAAATTATAGTCCCACATCAGAAATGCACCATGAGTTATCTCAACATATATACTTGGTTGTGTTGTTGAGAGATGCACATGGGGTGGTGACCCTAAGGAGGGAACCATGTGGATGATTTTACTAGGAGGTAAGAATAAGGCTCCAAGGATTAAGCATTAATGCTTTTGTCATTCTCTTGGATTAATTCCACTTGGAGCTAAGCCCCAACGGGGCTTAGCGACTCGGACTCGGACTCGGACTCGGGCTCATGGGCTCATGAGGCATAATGTGGCATTTTGTTGGCGCACTTTGCACTTAGCACGTCAGCAGTCATACGGTCTTTATGCGGCTCATATGCGGCCATGCGTTCTTATGCGGCATGCAGCTCATATGCGGCCTCATGCGGCTCATGCGGTCCATGCGGCTCATGCGGCTCATACGGCTCATGCGGTCCATGCGGCTCATGCGGCTCATGCGGCACATGCGGCACATGCGGTCCATGCGGTCCATGCGGCTCATGCGGTCCATGAGGCTCATACGGTCCATGCGGCCAGTAGGCTCATACGGCCAGGCTGCTGCTGCTGCCGCATGGAGGGATCCGCTGACTGTGCAGATTACAAATCAGTTATGGAAAGGCTGAATCAATGTGATTAAATCAGATCCTATCTTTGTGGGATTTGAATTAATTCAGATCCTATCTTTGTGGGATTTGAATTAATTTCGTAGGATTTGAATTAAATCTCATTGCTATCTTTTGGAATTTGATTCAATCTTTCCATAACTGAAGAGGCGGTTAGGGTTTCCACCCTCTCTCTATAAATACTCTCTTCTGGTCTCCTTTGTGACTACCACGAAAATTACAAGTTAGAAAAGGAGAAAGAGAGAGAGAGTTGCTGCCGCCATTGCAAGTCCATCCGAGGAGTCTGAACAGAGGTGACTTCGAGCGTTCCACAAGTTCTTCAACTTGCTGGTTCCTGGAAGCATATCGTGTGGGGCGAATCTTGCTTTGAACAACGGTGTTTGCCACCCCAGCATTGTTCTTCTTCTCATCTCTCTCTAGTTTTATTGTAACTCGTTCTGTCCCAATTGTAACACGTTTGCAAGGAAGAACGAGAGATCTTCTCTTCTCTTTTTCCCTCCTTCAGATTGTAATTTGGCTATTTGATTTATTGTACCATCGTAGATCTTGAGTTTGATCACTGCAAAGTTTTGTGTGACATCTCAGATCTCGATTGCATTTGTTTTTCATCTTTGATCAAGCCCCGGGACTAACATATATATATGCGGCCCAAGTGGCCGGAGTTCGAGCTCCAGTCAAGACAAGTTTGTCACAACTACCCATTGCTTCAAAAAAATAAAAATAATAAAATAAAAATTATATATATATATATATTAGGAGTGCTATAAAACCAACCGAATGATTTTGTATTATGAAACAAACATATGTTATACACGTTGGATTGGAATTGCATGGTTGAGATTAAATGACTTAAAAATGTGGTGGGGTCTATACATTTTAATCTCAACTACTAAATTTCAATCCAATCCATAAAACATAGGGTGGTTCTATAATACAAAACCAACCGACTGGTTTTGGACATTTCTGTGTATATATATATATATATATATATATATATATATATATATAAAATATATATATATATATATATATATATATATATATATATATATATATATATATTATATATATATATATATATATATATATATATTATATATATATATATATATATATATATATATATATATATATATATATATATATATATATATATATATATAATATATATAAAAAAATATATATATATATATATATATATATATATATGAAACAATGGATAATTATGGCGAACTCGCCTCCACTGGGCTCGAACTCCCGACCAGTTGGGCCGCATGCATCTCTCTTAACCACTAGGCTGGCTAGAGGTCATTTGCAATATATATATATACATATATATATATATATATATATATATATATATATATATACATATATATATATATATATATATATATATATATATATATATATTGTTGACTGTGTGTATGTGTCCATACACACACATGAGCAAAAGCTCATGTTCCTCACTACTTTTAGTCCCTCATTAATCCAAATGTTACACCTATTGATTTTCTATATTAATCCAAACATTAAACCTATTGATTTTCTACATTAATCCAAACGTTACACCTATTGATTTTACACATTAATCCAAACGTTTCAACATGTTTTTTATGTGCCTTCATCCAGCATCAATTACGTCCTTAAAGTCCAGCCATCGGTTACAAAGTTTAATGCCTATATAATTAGTCTTTTCTTCTTCTCTTTGGACACAGAAAAAATCTCTATGGAATCTCTCTCTCAAATTCTTCTCTTGCCGAAATTCTTTCTGTTCCTCATATTCTTGCTCTGGGAAGAGCTAAGTCAGGGTCAATCTTCTCGAGTTGTGTGCGACGACGGGACATCGGTAGAGCGAGAGTTTTACCACTAGGAGCATTCGGAAAAGTCTACACATAAGCCCGAATTAACTCTTAGGGCAGTACTTCGTGCGCGATTTTCCCGGAGGCCGATAACAATTAATTTTTGTTTATTTTGTTTGTAGATTTCAACAAGAAAAATTATATTTTTTTAACAATCTAAGAGTTAAATCGTTATTATATAATTGACTCACTGGAGTTTAGTTATAGATATTTATATGCAATATTGTATTTAATTTGATTATTGATATTTAGAAAGTATGTGTACAATATGGAATATAACATATTTCTAGTTTGGAAGTGCTTTAGTATTTTCAACATGTTTTACAATATATTTCTATTGATAAGAGTGGTTTGTGTATGAAAAAATAATTTTCTGCTTTCCCTTGGGGTACTTAGCACAATATCAAAAATCATATTGGAATTATTCTTATAGAATTCTTGTAATATGATATGTATTGTACTTGCTTATCCATATGATTTTTGAATTTTCTTACTATTGTATTTGCTTTATAAGCCTCATCATGATTTATCGACATTAGATTGGTATTTGGTCATATCTAAGTATTTGTTCATACATACACCCAGGAACATACTAGCTATCTAGCATCAAATTGGCTTATAGTTTCTTACTTAAAAATTGATAATATTTGAATAGTCGGTAAGACATTGTTTCTCAACTGTGGAACTTGAATGATGCCATATAGTTTTAATTGTATTTAATGTTACTTAGGGAACGATTAATTCCTGATTAATAAGGTGCTCACGTTTGAATGAATGATGATGTTGTGAGGGCTCATAATTTTCTTTTATGTATTAATTAAATGTGTTAACTAATATTTTTCTAGCTAATTCTGCTAAAGAAACTAAAACTAAAATTGTCCACATGGATGGAGTGGAAGTGTATTATTATACCCTGTGATCTGTATGCTAGATTTTTTTCTTTCGATTTTTAGCTAATGCATGGCAGAATTTCTATATTATTGTTTCTATATTCTTTCATATTGATTTATTTTGATTTAGTCTTCCATTGTTTTCTTCTGCAAACAAATATAACGATAATCACATAATAGTCTTCAGCTCTTTGGGTGTGGTCTTACGACTTTTTCTCCTTTAGTTATTGACTCAATACAAAGACACACAAGGTTAATTTGTTCCAGTAAAAATATTGGTAATATGCTTGATCTTGTTGACAAATACATATGTGATTAATTTTGAGCTTTACTTAGTTAATTTATCGACATTTTTGTCATCCATATGCATAATTTGTCAAAAGATAAAATGCTAAAAAAGAAAGAATGCTATGGAACAACAGACACGAACATGATACATGACACAGTAATATTGCTATTAGAATATATACATTCCCACTGTAAGTTGCTAAGTACAACGTTGGTGTTGAGAATATTAGAGCAAATAAATATACTATGCTGACTTCTCAATGGTATATACAAAATTATTTTATCATCCATCCATTTAATGTTGTAACATTTGTAATGATAGTATTATGATTACTAAGAAGAAATTTTTTTCATAATGTATTATAAAATCTGCCTATTATTATAGGTTATGCTTGCAAATTTTATAATTATACTAATATAATTTTATATTCTAACATTTTAATTTAACCATACTCGTCTTATAACTGAGACTGCTAGTCTTACTAGTAGAGAACTATGTTAGTTCGATGGATCAATATGTTAGTTTCGTTACAATGTTATTTTTTTTTTTAAATTCTCTTTCATCTCTTGTGGTGAATAAGCTACCAGCATCCTATATTATAGTTTCTTGTTATCAAACTTTTAATTTACAGTTTCTAATTAACAATATACAATTTTTAAATTTATAAGTAATATAGTATGTTAACATTCTTATTATAAACTTCAATTAAAATGATTATGTTTTAGTATATAAACAATATTCATTTCAACCGGCTTTGTGTGCTCTTACAAAATCCGAATCAATTGTGAATCGCTACCATCATTTATAAGTATTTATAGCTCTTAAGCACATCAATGCTTCTTTAATGTGCTCTTAAGCACATCAATGCTTCTTTAATGTTGTGGCACTAGCCAATGGCTACATCTTGAATGTTTTGGATTCCTTAAATGTGATAAATATTTACCAATTGAGTGCTTTTAATTCTCCACTTGGTTGAGAATTCAATGGTTTAAATTTAATAACCATGAATTATATTCATATTAGATTACCAAGCATTCAATTGATTATCAAATGGAGAAACAGTAGAAGAATAATTGTGCATTAAACTCAATATCTATTTATATGAAATCGGATTGATAAAAGAAATTCATTAAATCCATTTTTTTATATATCTTAACATCCTAACCATTGGTGGATATTTAGTTGGACTTGTACTATTAAGAACACTTTATACAAACAGGAAAAGCTTGTTTTCTTAGTCCACTAGTCTAACATAATACATCATTGACATTTTGTCAAATATATAAATATATGTTGTTGTTGATTATTTTTGTAAATGATGCATAAAAATAAATTATTGTTGGAAAAGTTTGTGCATCGTTACATTTCTTGTTAATATACAAAGTAAATTATACTTTCTTGAAGACATGATCATTATATATATTTGAACTTTTAGGAAAGGGACATCTTGTTAATGGTGACGATAATACAAATTTATTTTGTACTTACTTATTCTTAACATGATCTTTGTAATATTATCTCTTCAATTCAGAAACATTAGAGTATAACTTATTAGAAACTGCTCAAACCTGATAAGGATGAAGGTAAGTAATACAAAATTCCTTCCTTCTATTTTTCTAAACTTGATATTTGTAAATCTCTTTTCCAAATTCTTGGATGATGGATGTTTAGCAAAATAATAGAACTATCTCAATATAACTACTAAGACAAAATCAAGGTTAGAAGTACAAAATTGCTCCGAACACGTGGAAATGTAACTTTTTTACATTTACAATTCACATATTCTATTCATTTTGATTAGTAAGTTTAGTTGGACATATATATATATATATATATATATATATATATATATATATATATATATATATATATATATATAAAGTCTGTGAGCCATCATTCTTGGTTTCTGTATGTAGAATATGGTGATAATGAATATATTCTTTCCTTGACCGGTTTACATTTTTGAACCTTAAATGACTATATTATCACAATATTAGAATTTCTAGTCAGAAAGAAATCACAATATTGTTCTGTCACAATATTTAGACAAACTTTGTCTTTGCTTATATTCTGTGACGCTATAATTCTTTGAATAATTAAAAACAATTTAGTCATAAGAAAATAGTTAGTAAAATTGCAAATTCCTTTAAATCTGAAGTTTTAAAAGTCGAGATTATTTTGGGCGCAAGCCGAATGGATCCTTCTGTGAACCGGACATAAATAGCTCTATGCGACATGGTACTTAATCGTCCCCCTGTAGACCTCCGTTAGCTGGAAACCGGCTCCTACAGCTAACCCAAGTTAATCAAAACTTGATAAACTACTTTAGACTGCCATTTTTATAAACATGGCTAGTAAAGATAAATCTTTAGAGCTAAGACTGAAAGATACAGTGTCTTTCTTTAAGAGATGATAGAGTCAGCTAATTTTTGACTCACTATCCTAAGACTTATATCAAAAACTAGTAAATGCACGTGCTTTGCACGTATAATAACTGATAATAAGAATAGTATCCAATTATAATCAAATATCTCTTAAAGCAACATGAGTTAGCCAACACACTAGCCTACATCAAAACATTAGCCAACACACACACACACACACACGTACGTATACACAAACCCTTCTTCTCCCTTCTATGTGTAACCGAAGCCAACACCTTCTTTAAACCATGATTTAGTGTGAGAGCGAGAGAGATATTCTCTGAGAAACTAAACCCAACCCCAAATCAGACGTCTCCCCATCGCCGACGACCACCGAGGCACGCCGGAGCGCCGCCCACCGCCACCCACAGCCGTACGCACGCACACCCGCGTTCTGGTCGCACAGAAAACCCGTTTCAGGTAACCGTCTTCCCCATCTCGTATCTATGTGCATGCTCGATCAAATCGAGATCCGTAAATTTCTACGGATAGCCGATATGACCCTCTAGGAGTCCCATTAAATAGATTTTCCAATACCGAACCCTGTTGTTCGAAATTTGACACAAAATTGTCGAAAAACTACGTTTAAATGAACAGATTTAGGTTCCCGGATCACTATTTTTGGAGGCGATTTCTCACCGATCCTTCGACCGATTCAAAAATCTATTTGAAAGGACTTGTAGACAACCTATAGAGCTCTATGAACCATCTTTTGGTTCCTGTTTTCGTCGACAGTATGTCTCGAAAACTGATTTCCAAAATCAGGAAAAATAGCGTTCCGAAAATCTGAATTTTGGAAAACGTTTTCGATACGGCGTGCGTTCCGTCAAACCGGGCGACTTGGTCACAACCCATAGGCATCGAAAGGCGCATACAGATGTTGTGGATGTGTGAGATTCGACAAAATTTGATTTTGCTGCGTGTGCGCGACAAAATCAGTTTGTATCCGTCGAAATACCCCGTTTTGACCCTTTTGTGAATTTGCCAATTACTTTGTGCACGTTCGTCGTCTTGAGAAGAAACTTACACCAAAAGGACCGGGCCATTTTTCTGGTCCTGTACGCTAAGTTTGGTCCGATTCTGAGAAGGTCGACCGGAATGCTAATTTGGCGGGCCTGCGATCCGATCCAATAGGCGAAGTTGTGCACGACCCACCGAAATCCAACTGTTGACATACGATTGGATTTTTCTTGTCAAACCAGACCCATAGATATATAGTTTGACGAATTTAGAGACCGTAGATACTGGCACATTTTTTGATGCAAAGCGGGTCCAACGACGGACATCGTTTTGGCCCAAAATTATCGTTTTGCTCCTGTGTCCAGAATTGGACTGATGGGTAGTCTATCCTAGCTAATTTGACCATTCTGGACATGTTGGTATTGTTTGTTTCAGCATTAGAAGACTATTGTACGAGTTGACCCTTCGAGGCTCATTGAGTGGTAGTATTGATTCCTTAGTTCAGAACCAGGCGAGTACATTCTCTGATGATTTTTCATTCATAATATTTACTATGTTTCTTGTGTCTAGTGTAGATATTCATGATTATTGACACATTGGTCACACAGATTAGTATTTTATGGATCCCGTCATGTGTTGTTATTCCTTGTTTACCTTGGTGTACCTTGTACAAGCCTTCTTGTAGTTCTTGTGCAATGTATGGACATCGATTCTTGAGAAGACTTGCTGCCTTCTCTTAGAATCTCGTGTCATAATGAGTCATGGTTGGATCCACTATATCAGTCGAGGGTAGGAGAATATTAGTCTAGACATGTGGTCAATACCTACCTTGTGTATTGTATAGATCCTTGTGAGTGTTAATAATACACTTCACGTATGATTAACCAAGCCAGTAGACCTTGTGCAAGTTCCCAAGCCGGCCACATGTCAAAGCTAATATTCACTCACGTAGATAGTTGTTCTTGATTCTTGTACATGACATGTTCAGATATCTTTATTCTTGCTCTAGTTTACTGCTTTACCCTTGCCATGCTACTTTCATGTATATTCTATTTTACTCGTGTTTATTCTCTATATTTACTGTTACATAGTACTTGCCATTTATTGGAAACTGTTGTTGGAAATGTGCTCATTCCAACCCTGACTGGACATGTTGACAAAATTTTACAGATTATGGCGAGGATGAGTGTCCTACCTACTACGGTCCTCATGAAGTAGTGGGCGTAGACCAGGATACCCTAGTCCAGCAAGGGTTAGTTCCAGCTGTGGAGGCTTTAGCAGTGACTCAGTCAGACTTGGATTTGACTGGACTTTGTCTCCAGCTTTTATATTAGACATGTTATGTTATTTCAGACTTATTTGACTACTTTGTGACTCATTATAGATTTCTGTTAGCTACTTTGCACTCTGAGTTTATCTTTATCTTTATTCGTGCTATATATTCTTTCTGCTAGATTGTGATTGAGTTTATATGTATTCATATTATATCCTCTATTCAGAGATGAAAATTTATTATACATTATTAGATAGCAGACCTATAGCATACTACGCCGTTTTTGCGACGTAGGCTGGGCACTGTTACGCACTCGTGCCCTTACATTGGGTGCGGGTCGTGACACATTTTTATGGTGGCCCATGCAGGTCAGAAGTCTCAACTAATGCGATGTCGTAGTGGCACTCGACTTAAAGTGCTGTTACGAGCCTGCTGTATATACATAAGATATAGGCTATAAGTTAAGGATACTCAACCACAAATCGGAAAAACTTTCAATTTATTGCTCTATACAACTATCCTTTTAATATTGATTCTTGCACTCTAACTGTCCTCCTTTGAGATAATCCATCTTGTGCCATATTGACTTCTTCTTTCGATCTGTCTTCAGGATGGCGAAGACTAGATCTCAACAGTCGGGACACGCGGATACTAAGAGTCTGCTATATCCTGCGGACCGAATCCAGTTGCATCTACTGCAGTCGGGGTATCTACAGCAGCATTAGGGGGCGCTCCTCTGCCAGCTATGAGGACCGTTCCTGTGGTCGCTACGGTTGCTTATACCCCAGTATCAGGGGCTATGACAGGAGCAGTTACTGGTTTTCTTCCTTTTCTATACAGAGGACTCCTCCATCTGTTGCTGGGGATCTTCCTCCTCTGCCTCCACTGCCTCCACTACCTACCGATATGGGGCACATGTTTGCCTTCTTTCGGGAGATGATGGAGGCCCAATAGGCTCAATTTGAGACAATTCAACAGAGGCAGGCAGATAGGATGCGTCAGGGCATAGAGCATGCCCACCAGCTCGCTCTAGCCGCAGTAGAGCGAGGATCTCCAGCTCAGGGAGAGCAATCGAGGTCGGGCAACATCTAAGACTTCAAGAAATTGGTTCCTCGAGATTTTAAGGGGACCGAGGACATTGTCTATGCAGATGACAGGCTCGAGGATAGCGAGCGTTTCATGAGGGCTTCTCGTCTCGCAGATGACCTGAAGGTCGAGGCGGTTAGACTGCAACAGTTAGACATTGCCTGTACTTGGTTCAAAAATGAGCCGGCTCTAGCTGAAGAGGGCCACACCTGGGCAGAGTTCAAGGACTTGTTTCAGAAGAAGTTTTTCACCCCCATGGACAAGATTGATCTAGCGAGGCAGTTTTAGAACCTCCAGTAGGGAGGCATGTCTGTTGAGGAGTACGCTACAAAGTTTGGCAGGCTGAGCCGATATGCAGAGTACATGGTGCAGGACCCGGAGATTAGGACGAGCCGCTTCAGAGAGGGGTTGTCTTGGGATGTGAAAATTCTCATTCCCTTTTTTTACTCGATGTATGCTGAGATCCTTGCGGAGGCACGCAAGGTGGAGCGTGAGTTGAGCCTAAAGCCCAAGAGGGACCGTGATTTCTTTTCGGGGGCTACTAGCAGCATAGGGGCTGCTAAGCATCCTCAACTACAGCACCATTCTTTCCAGGCACCACAGCAGCTTCAGACTCTGGCTAAGGCGCCCGTTCAGCAGGTGCCACAGCAGCAGCAGAGACAGGTGCAGCACGTCCCTCAGTGCCACTTCTGCAAGAAGCCTGGACACATTTGGAAGGTTTACAGGAAGAGGCTAGGGGTGTTGTAATGCCCTGCTCCGTACGAGGCATGTGGTTGGCTTGTTAGATGCTGTAAGAATGTTGGATCGTAACTTATGTTAGAAATTAAGAGAATTGAGACTGATGCACTCTCTTAGCTGGCTAGACGGAATGAGTATTAGAACGTGGCTCGCTGGTGGAGCTACGCTTGGTGGGAACTGGTGAAATTAGACCAGTAAGAATCATTATACTAGGTGAGTGGAACTGTCATCCCTCCTTCTTAGTCCTGTATGCTTAATAAAATGGAGGAATGTTATGTTATGAATTATCCCTAATTGTTCCATTTTTGGTTGCTGGATTATAGAGAATGCTTATGTTGCCTAATATTGAATTGAATTGATAACGTCCCTTCTGTTAATACTGCTTAAGCAATAAAATACTTGAGTAACGAGATGCTACGTGAATGATACATGAGAAATGAACTGGTTATGCTATTAACACAAAGAACTGAATGAAACACCTCAATCATGTACTTTATGTGTAACTGTTACAAGAATATAAAATGTTGCCTGTCCCTTGTAAGCAATGAAAGAATGAATAAATGTCCCTATGAAATGAATGAACGTTATATTCCTTATCGAAAGGAACGATATGAGAAACGTTGCAATGAAGCAATGAATGAGAAATGATAAAGCATGGGGTCTTTGAGATCACCAAATGAAATGATGGTAATGATGAAGTAAATAAGTCATTGAATATGACTAATGATGCACTGTTGCCTTTACTTTCTTTAATATATTTTACCATACGATTATATTCACAATCGAGTCGGACACGAATTCGTATGGTCATGGACAACTTGTATACAAGGTTTGAGCTTTAATTTTCTCGAACAGTACCGGGGTGCCATGACCGATTCGGCCTATGAGAAAATAATGATGAGTGATGTGGGAGCACGGATAAGGCGGGGTGGCATAGACGCTCGCCACCTACTATGCTGACCGCATTATCTTGTAAATGAAATAAAATGAAAAGAGTCCATATGGTTTAACAACATCAGTGACCATGTAGTCAGGATGCATGCTAATGAATATTTTGTGTAGACAGAGTAAGTATATCTGATAACCTGTATTTGATACAGGTATGAGAAGTCGGCTATCGGTAAGGAATCACATAATTGTGATATTGTACATGTTGGTTGAGCTTGCCTGCTTAACATACTAAATAAAATGATGTTGTGTTGTTGCCTTTAAAATGAGAAACTCTATAACATGCTCAACATGTTAAATGCAATTTGGTAATGCATTGCCTTTTAGATCATTTCCATAACCTGTTCAATGATAACACCAGGTATGCTAAATGATGCCCTTCAGAAAGTATTTCCACAATATGCTGCAACGTGTTAACTCAATATTGCTTAGATGATACCTTACACAAAGAAATGCTATGCCATGCTATGACATGTTTACTTACTTCAATGTTTCTGCTCAAGAACTGTAAACTGATGCTAGGCCCCAAGTAGAAAGATCATTCTATTAAATGCTTGCTAAATTGATCAGTTAGTGTTGGTTTAGGCGAGTGGGTTGGATTCTGCTCGCCAGTACATAGATGATGTGCTGACCCACGTTTTGTGGGCAGGTGCTCGTGCTTGGGATGTTCTACACATGAAGATTGGCTTGGTTGGTCCCGCGGCATCGAAGATTTGTTGGGCATACAAAAGCTCTCCTTGTACAAGATGATGTCTTCTGCTTATAAAGGGTATAATATATGGAACATTATAATTAGTTGTACCAGTGAGTTGTAAGCCAAGTTGGTATATCGAGTTGTAATCCAATGTATCCAAGTATCAAATGTAAGCTTTATAGCATTGTTTAGTTGGCTTTCAATATAAAGTGGGAAGTGTTGTAAGCATTATATTCCAATACGAGTCTTGTACTCTTCTTCAATTATCAATAAAGAGAACAAAGTTTTATATATCTCTGTGTAACTTCACGTATCCTTTTTATCTCCGCTGCTACAAAGAAGTGATGTATTTCTATTCAATAAGAAAGATTGTCCTCATTAACTTCAATTTGTCTGTTTTTGCCGCTGTGATGTGTTCTATTTGAAGATTATCAATTATGTACCATCTTTGCCTTGTACAAGTGCAATACCAGACTTGTACGGCATTGCGCCCAAGCGAGGACAATCGATTCTAAGAAATAAAATATGTTAATAAATGACTCTACGAATCGGGACGTGACAGGTGTGTCTATATTGTGGTGCCATGGGCCATCAGTTGAGGGAGTGTCCTGCGAATCCTCGTAGGACAGTCCAGGGAGCAGGTGCAGTCCCGGTAGCACCAGCGAAACCACCTGCAGCACAGCCGAGGGGTCCACCACTTCTGACTCAGCAGCATCGATTTGCTCAGCATCAGCAGCAGAAGGGTGCTCAGGACAGAGCATTTGCTCTGGCTATTGAGGAGGCCGAACCCGTCGGCGATGTCATAGCAGGTTCTGTTCTTCTTGATTCCATTCCAGCTTTAGCTTTATTCGATAGTGGTACATCCCATAGCTTTATATCTGTATCTTTTGTTCTCAAGCATCATATACCTGCTAAACCTTCGGATAGGACTTGCAAGATCATGACCGGGGGAGGTATTATCCTGCTTGGTGATATTTGCAAGGGGCGAAGTATTTTATTGGGAGGCCGGGAATTGAGTGCGTGTTTGCTCGTAATGCCACTTCCGAGCTACGATATTGTACTCGGGATGGATTGGTTGAGTAGGCACTTTGCTAGCATAGATTGTAGAGGAGGTAAGATTGTGTTCAGTCCTCCAGGGGAGCTAGTATTTGAGATTGCTAGGGAAGCAGCAGGGCAGACTGATAGTGCTATTTATGGAGCTATGGTGGAAGACAAGGAGATACCTCATCCCTTGATTGCGGAGTATATGTATGTTTTCCCAAACGAGTTGCCGGGGATGCCGCTGGACAGGGATATTGAGTTCTCTATAGACTTGGTGCCGGGCGCAGAGCCTATATCACAGCATGTATATAGAGTGAACCAAAGCGAGTTGAAGGAGATGAAGAAGCAAGTGGATGAGTTGCAGGACAAGGGATTCATCAAGTGCAGTTCTTCGCATTGGGGTGCTCTGGTATTGTTCGTACCGAAGAAGGATGGATCGGTGCGTATATGCATAGACTACAGGGTGCTGAACAACCTCACAATCCAGAACAAATACCCGCTGCCGAGGATCGATGACTTATTTGATCAATTGAGCGGCGCGAAAGTATTTTCAAAGATAGACTTGAGGTCTGGATATCATCAGCTGATGGTGAAGAAGAAAGATATTCCAAAGACTGCTTTTCAGACTCGTTATGGCCAGTATGAGTTCACTGTCATGCCGTTTGGGTTGACTAATGCCCCGGAAGTGTTCATGAACTTGATGAACAAGGTATTCCATCAGTACCTTGATAAGTTCGTGGTGGTCTTTATCGACGACATTCCTATTTATTCGAAGATGCCAGAAGAGCACGATGAGCATCTGAGGATTGTATTGGAGACTCTCAGAAGGGAGCAGCTATATGGGAAGTTATCGAAGTACGAATTCTTCTTGGACCGAGTAGAGTTTCTGTGCCCCGTCGTATCTGGGGATGGGATATCAGTGGATCCAAAGAAGATCACAGCAGTGGAGTCCTGGTCTACATCAAACTCAGCTGCAGAGGTTCAGAGTTTTTTGGGTCTGGCAGGCTATTACAGGAAGATTGTACAAGATTTTTCCAGGATCGCCGAGCCAATGACCCGACTCACCAGGAAGAACGTAGAGTTTGTTTGGTCCGAGGAGTGCCAGGCCACCTTTGTGGAGTTGAAGAAGAGATTGACATCGGCTCCTATTCTG
>JANAVB010031216.1:13797435-13822435 GCA_029216955.1 Iris pallida | reverse complement strand
TATGAAGGGGTATAGGTTAGCTTTGTACCTGAAGAATCCGTTTGTGAAACAGACGAGGGTGGAGGTCGTGGTTGCCTCGCAAAGTAGGCCTCCCCGCTATCGCTCGCTGCTGTGGACTCTGTTTTGCGCACGGCGGCCTTGCTGTCGGTCTCGCCACCGCGCGTGGTTGGCCGGCGGCCACCTACGGCGGCGCACGCACGACATGGTCTACGCAGGGGCACGTGGGTGCGGCATTAGGTTTTGGTTTCGTTGTAGGGTTTGTCGAGCATATATATATATATATGAATGCAAAATATGTTCGGGTTTGGGAACGCTCAGAAATAGGCTCTGCTTGGGGCTCGATTGCTTTTCGTGGTTGGGGAGAAAACTGAGCGGGTGCTTGATGAGCTGGGTCTGCTGTGGGAAAGCCCTATGGCTGGGTTGCTCGGGTTTTAGTTATTAATACTTTTATTTTATTTTATTTCTCTTTCTTTCTTTATTAAATATATATATATATATATATATTTTTTTTTTTTATTTTTTTTTATAAATAAATAAATTATATTTTCAAAATTCCGGGAAGAGGGATTACAAATCTACCCACCTTAAAAATAATTTCGTCCTCGAAATTCTAACTCATAAACATGCCTAAAATTCAAAAATATAAGTAAAAGAATAAATCCACTATTACCACAATATTCTCAATTTAATTTCTCAGGAATATTTATACCTCCTCCTAGCCATTCCGTAACTACGAATCATCGAGGACTTCTACCCACCTTTGGTCACACTACCCACTTCAAACACCTGACGTCATATCATTGTAACCGTCCAGCTAATGGCAAAAAGTAACTACCGACAGATATCTATAGCATAAGGCATCTACAACCCTCTCCTATCTATCAAGCAATCCAAAATTTAACAAGCAACAATTTACACAAGTAGCTAAGAAATATTGATAAACTCTAATAAGCATAACCATTCTTCGCTCCGAAATAGAGAGGACAGGAAGATCATGAAGAATAATCGGTAGGAGATATGACGTTTCAATAGCGGTAGAAAGTATCCAATGATGCAGGTATAAAGAAAGTTTATGAACCATGGACTTATCTGCTAGATGGGCTACCCTAGTCCAGTCACTTGCTAAATCTAAGAACTCTTCATTTCTTATAGGGGCTTGCAATCCGTGCAACACAGGAATTCTGTTCCCGAAACCAATCTAAACAAGGTTCCATAATAGAATAGAATTTAAGAAATCAAGATTGTGATCTTTTCCGTGGTTATTTAAATACACGAGCAAGGGATGTAAATGTAACATAAGATCGTATCGCGACGTCCAGGTAGATGGAATAAGGGTTACAAATGACTTCACGTCCTAAGAGGTGGAGACTACATAACAGGTATAAGGGCCTATTTCAAATAGTTCGGTTTTATAGTCCAAATATAATGGTATGCCTGGATGGGTCCCACTGGGTCCTAATGGGTTCTCTATTTAGACATCACTAGTTGGTTGGATGAACCTTGGACTTCAATCTATATGGACTGGATAAGATCCCAATGATAAAACTATTTCTACTAGGTTAGGGTACCCTAGAATAGGTTTTCACCCAAGTGGTTGAGCTAGTTGCCAGTCAGGTTGGTTAGCTAGGTTCCTAAAGTCCAAAATGTGCCTTCGATGACTTTTGTGTTTAAGTAGCACATGAGGTCACAATTGGGTGGCATACTAGTGGTATGTATGTAGTGGGCTTCGAGTAGATCACAACCATATATTGAGTCGAAGGAATTGAGTTGAGGTTGAGGCTCTAATAGAAGTCGGAAAGTATACCGGTATTACGGTAAGGGTTATGGATAATCCTTTTAACCTGAAAGTCGTACCCCAAAAATAGAGTACAAAGGGACGAGTTTGAGTGGGTTATGATATACCTAGATGAAGGTGGACTCGTCTAGGTCTTGCATACAAAATTGGTTGGAAGGTAATCGCTGGTCTCGTGCTCCGAATTTTAATGACACGGTCGGGGACACAAAATGACCTAAACAGAAAATGGGAGTCCATGGGGCACTAATTATCCTGCTAATGGAAAATTATTCTAGTCAATCGGTAATCTTCGTATATCTCCAAAATTTTAGAAGGCTTACCGTCTACCCACCTTAGAAGCTAGGATATGATTTTAGGAATGATGAGATTAGAAGAATTCCAAAGTCCGAATAGTGTACCCCGACTTTTGTTAATAAAGAGTAAGGCACGGCGTAACGAGATACGGTAGATATAAGTCAAGTCTAGGATCGTTCCGCAACAGATGGAAAATGAGTGTGTATAATGACACATGGTCGATAAAATAGAATGATCTACTCGTCCATAGTATACAAGAGTTATCGACGGGGTAACCAACTCTAAGGTACATCATTTGAAGAGATTTCTAACAACTGAGTCATGCATCTCTATTTGTGTCAAACCTGCAGACTATTGTCACCAGGGCTCTAGTTAAAGCAAGCTTCAAACAAATGATTAGAGGCTCACAACATTTGGTCTCTTGAAAATAGGTAGTCTCCTAGGTTGGTATTTGACTGAGGGTAAAACCCTACTCATTCTCAATTTCAGATGGCTAGAGGGTTCCAATAGTAGTTTGAGGGTCGGAAGAAGAATGAGTAACTCAAGACAAGGTTCTAGTCACATGGCTGGCCGATGGTAGCTACACTTGCGTATACAACTATCGTAGCCATGGGGAATACGCTGTATCTATCTACCAATTGCGAGCTTTCGTCTTTCCAAATCAGTGAAAGACAAAAACAATAAAGAGTTCGAGGAAGATGTCACTGAATACAATTATGTGATTCAAAGGCGAATGTATGATTCAAGAGGAATTGTTAAAGCAGTCGTGGATGAGATCCTAGAGACATCTACATCTCAATCCACGTAGGGTAGTTAGATGAAGAGCGAACCAATTGCATCATGGTTGATCAGACCATAATACAATGATTCTGATTAGACAATATGTTAGCGGGCGTCCCCAATAAACATGTATCTTGAATCAAGCTCGATAAAAGATTAAGCTTGCAAAAACTAGGCTGTAATAGCAGCATTGGTCAAGAGAGTCAAAATATAAATATGCGAGATTTTTGTAAGGAGGCATAAGTGGTTCGAGTTTTGAGAGAATCAAAACCTTACCTGGTGTTCTTACTTATACATTCTTCCTACTATCTTCCTATCCCTAAGGCCTTGGTCGACGAATGGGTTATGGAACTCTAAATTCTTTATTCGGGGTAAACCTATTAGTGTCAGTCAGTTACCTTGTCAATAGATCACAAGGACCACGGAAGGCTAGGTCGGGGGACACGCTACCCGACTTACAGAACCTCCACTAGTATTGGCCTTGGGTCTTATGGGACATACATGGCATTACTCTATTCTCTATAGTATCCTAAACTTGTAATCACGTCTGAAGTCATTTTACCAAGGATTATGCCTCGCCTATATACTCTGGCTGTGGCAAATCATTGGCTCCATGATTATGATGTGATATGCTATCAGATACTCTACCTTATATTAACACAAGGGCCTAAAGAGGCCAACGAAGACATAGTCTTAGCAATGTTCCATATACTATGATTCTTCAAAATGATTTCTATTCTGTGGGTTGTGTCTTGCTAGTGCGCTGCTGGCTGCAGTGAACCCACACTCTCCACTCTCAGGTAATTGGCGACAGTGCGCTGCTGTTTGGCCATCACAGTCTTTAAATTACCCTAACTATATTCCTAAGAACCTCAAGCAGATGCTAGAGGTTCAACTAGTTGACTATAATAGAAGGCGAATATATCTGCCTATAAGTCTCAATCCTTAAGGTAAAAGATTGATTAGTGAGAAAATAACTGAAGGCAAGTGAAGTAAGAACATCCTAATCTTTATCTCATATATATTTCAAATTGCTGAGGGAAAACTTTGAATCAAATCTAGCTCGGGATTCATACAGGAATAACAGAATCAGGAATTATAAACCAATTCCTTACAGCAAATAGAATTTAAAACAGGCAATTCAAACTTATGATATAAGATTTATATCTAAATAAAAAAATTGAACAGTTTATCAAAATTAACGCCTTAATTCTAGGCAAGTCTAATATACCAAGCGAATAGTATATCCACATTGGATCACATTGTCATATCAAAAGTAATAGTGTACTTATAGGGATCTAGCAAGCTATCTAAATTGTATGGCCTATCTAAAAACCTTGACTACCCAACTGTCAATTTGAACAAGGGACTCCTAGTTCTAATTATTCTCTTAAATTATTTTAATCCTAATTGTGAATGACCATTTCCTGGGCGCAGGCTCGTAATGGTACGACTAACTTAAGTACAATCACGAGTTCACAATCTTTTGTAAAAATGGACCTTCGTGGGCCACCACACTCTGTGAACATGAGAGTACATGAATCACAAGAGTATACATGAATAGTAAAAGCACATGAGTACATGATGAAAGTGAAACGCACATGACATGATGTACCCGATGCTCCCGAGGGAGATAACATCTCAATGTAAAGATCCATATAGTACCAATCCGTGTCAACAACGTGACAGCATTAAGTAAAGTAATCTAGAGGAAGAATATAAATCGTAACAAGTATAAAAAGATCTGAGAATGTACTCGCCTGATACCCTGAACAGCTGATATGAAAAGATGGCCAACAGGAGTCACAGAGTCCTAGTTAGAGCAACACAGGTTATAAAGAGTTCAATTTATATGGTAATTAAAATTATAATGCAATCTACATGATTCTAAGTCAATCTAGGTCAAAGTCAACTCTTGGTCAACTCTGGTCAACTAGACTAGTCAAACTAGGACAACTAGTCTAATGAGGTCAAACTAGCTAAGGTTTGGTCAAGAATGGTCAAACTAGTCTAGGTTAGTCAATTCTAGGTCTAAACAAGTTTACGGCCTAAACAATCAAGTATACTAGTACCATTACTATCTAACACATAGCCTAAATCAAGGCACATAGCTAAAACCACATAGCTAACAAGGCACACAAACTTAGTTATATAATATACATTACATATATATCACATATATCCTTACCCATATAGTACCACCCTAACACATACATATAGATATCATATATCAATTATATACATATCCTCACTATGAATCATAACCTATATCTATATACTCTCATAGATACTATATAACCCAAAAATATATATACCTATCTATATAACCCTTCTGTTGACACAAAGTCACAGTCAACCAAATATTGACAACATTGACTAAATAATATCTGTAATAATTCAATACGACACACGACGTCTGCATTAAGCTCAAGACAGATGACAGCTCAGCCTCCGCTTCTCAGTTGAATTCAAGTCTGTATTTTACACTTTCTTTGAGTCTAGACTAACGTAATCTGAGTCATGCTGAGCTCTTGAAACTTAGATTATAGCCTACCCAATAATCCCAAGCTCCACCAAACCAGAAATTGCCCAATGGTCCCCTTAGAACCACTCTGTGCTCTGGAGACAGAGTTCGGGCCGAACTCTGCCTCCACACAGAGTTCGGGCCGAACTCTGTCCCCTAGTAATCAAGAACCCTAATTTTAGGGTTAGCTGGTTGCTAGTTGTCCAACGGCCAAATATTTGAATTTTCCTACCCGAATTCTGGCCAAATTCTGCCTATAAAAATACTATAAATAGGGCATGAATTCTCTCATTTCAAATCATCCCTTCTTCTCTTCTCTTCTCTCTTAAAGCTCAGAAAAGCCATACCCTTCCCATCTACTAGCCACAAGCTTCCTAAGTCTCGAGTGCTCAGCATCTCTCAGTTAGGATTCTTGTGCAAGAGTTGAAGAAGTCGCTTGGACAATTCCAAGCAAATTGCCACTGCGATCCTCTGTAAGAAGTTGATGTGCTCTTCTGAAGAAAAGGCACGGGTTGTAAACTACTATTTCACAAATAGTGGATTTAATCCTGAGCTAGAGTTCTCAGGCCTGGACTAGTCCTCCACGAGGGAAACCAGGTTAAAATCGCTGTGTTTGTGTATGCTTTCTTGCTCTTCATTTACTTTCCGTATTTTACTCTGATTATTTATTGTTCGTAAAGAGTTAATTTTTAATTGGTTATTTTCTATATAAACTCTATTCACCCCCCTCTAGAGTTGTCACCTGTTCTTCAATTGGTATCAGAACTCTGTTCTCTTTACAAGGATTTACATCCTAGAGCTGATCCATGGCAACCACACAATCCTTGATTTCCAATCACGGTGAAGGACAGTCCACTCATAGGCCTCCCCTATTTGATGGAACTAACTACACGTATTGGAAAACAAGGATGAGTTTTTATCTCAAGTGTCTAGACTTCGACCTGTGGACAGTCGTCACTGACGGCTACAAAAAGCCCGCCAGAATAGTTGTCAACGGTGATCTCATTGAGAAATCCCATGACAAATATTCTGACGAAAAGAAGAAACAGGCAAGTCTAGACGCAAGAGCTATTAATGCTTTATTCTGTGCTATAGACAGGAATGAGTTTAACAGGGTGTCCACATGCACCACATCTCATGAAGTATGGAAGCTTCTAGAAGTGACACATGAAGGAACCACCCAAGTCAAGGAATCAAAAATCAGTCATCTTACGCAAGAATACGAAGCGTTCAAGATGAAGCCAAACGAGACGATCACACAGATGTTCACAAGATTCCTCGACATCATCAACCCCTTGTCTTCACTTGGAAAGCAATATTCAAATCATGAGAAGATTCGCAAGCTGCTTAGGGGGCTACCAAAAATTTGGAACCCTAAGGTAACAGCCATCATAGAAGGGAACGATCTCACAACCATGTCAATGGAGACCTTGATGGGTAAGCTCATGACTCACGAGCTTGACCTCAAGGACTTCGAAGAGCCTACTCCGAAGACTAAGGAGATCGCTCTCAAAGCTCATCGACGAAGGGCTGAGCACGATGAGACCGAAGACGACAACTCGGATGACGAAGACCAAGCTCTCATGGTTCGCAATTTCAAGAAATTCCTTCGCTTCAATAGAAGAAAGAAGGAACCACAAGAAGACGATGAAAAAGAGCCAACCTGTTATGGTTGCAAGAAGACTGGACACGTCCGAAAAGACTGTCCATTCTTGAAGAAAAGCAACCGCTATGAAAAGCCATACAAGAAGACCTCATCAAAAAAATATGCCAACACAAGTATTTGGCATAAAAGTGAAGCGAGTAACTCCGAGGAAGAAAAGGACTCTCCTCAAGATAAAGCAAATGTGTGCCTAATGGCAACCTCCAACAAGGTATCTAACGAAACTCTAGACGACTTCTCTTTTGATGAACTTGGCGATGCCTTCACTGATTTACTCGATGATCACAAAAAGGTCATCAGCAAATACAAACATGCCAAGGACAAAATCAAAAGTCTTGAAGACGAAATACAAAGAATTTCTCTATTACTTGATAACATTAGAGACACGTCACCCACTGATATCACTGATGAAGTATCCAAGCTTAAAATAAGCTTACATGATGCTGAAGCACGTATTGAGCAACAAACTCAAGAAATCACTACACTCAACACGTTGCTTGCTGAAGAAAGGAGTAGACACAAGATTTCCATGACTAAGATATATGGCTTAAATATTAAGGTTAATGAACTGCAAGCTGTTTCTAAGAGATTAGAAACCAAATTGGAAAAACAGGTTGCTCAACCTCAAATACAATCACATGGGCACAACACCACTCAAGCTAGCCAACCACGTCATCCTCATGCAGCACATAACCATGCTTTTATATACACTAACTTTCATAAAACACAAAAACCACGTGTACGTAAGAATACTTCTCATACTCATCATGCTGCACAATGACACAACCAACATCACTCTACATATAGAAATCATCACAATGTCATGCCATATAGACAAGATCACCATGTCATGCCATATAGACAAGATCACCATATCATGCCATATCACCATACTGTGCCACATAGACAATATCAGCATGCCATGCCATATAGACAACATCACCATGCTCCATATAGACAATATCACCATGCTCCATATAGACAACATCACCATGCCACTTTACAGCACTCTATGTATAATCATCATCATTATGCTAATTCTGCTCATTACACTGTTTATAGACATCATCAGCATGCTCCTACTGTGAATAGGAATGCTACATGTACTTATTGTGGTTTACATGGACACATATCACCACAATGTAGAATTAGAAAATTAGTTGATAGAAAAGTATATGCATGGTTTCCAAAAACTAACTTTTCAGGACCCTCAAGAAATTGGGTACCAAAGGTCACATCTACTCTTGATGTAGGTGGACCTTCCCTCCTCAACTAAGAGTACGTGGATTCTCGATAGTGGATGCTCGCGATATATGACAGGAGACGCAAATCTTTTCGCATCACTATCGATGAAGAGAGAAGGATACGTATCCTTCGGTAACAATTTAAATGGGCACATAATAGGTAATGGTATTATTGGTCATCCTCCCTCTCCTGTAATAAAGGATGTTTGCCTAGTGATCGAGTTAAAGCATAACTTGCTCAGCATTAGTCATCTTGCTGATCATGGATATGATATTAACTTTGGACAAAATAATTGCCTCATCTATGATAGGTCAACGGGAGACATTGTTTTTGAAGGGAAAAGAGAGGATAACATTTATATTTTCTATCTTTCTATAGATACTAACAATACAGGTAGATGTTTATATGCCCACAAAGATGAACGATTACTTTGGCACCAGCGTCTTGGTCATGCCAATATGGATACTATATCATGGTTATCAACCAAGAAGCTAGTGAGAGGATTGCCCGATATCACATTCAAAAAGGATACGGTATGTACCGAATGTGAATTGAACAAGGCAACCAAATCCTCATTTCATTCCATCAACTCTGTAAGTACTTCCAGACCCCTACAACTACTCCATATGGATTTATTTGGTCCTAGTAGAGTAGCTAGCCTTGGTGGTAAACTTTATACATTTGTTATTGTTGATGATTTTTCGAGATTTACTTGGGTTTTCTTTCTCACAAACAAAAGTGATGCTATTTCAGTTTTTAAGATTTTTGTCAAGAAAGTTCAAAACGAAAAAGGCTACATGATCACTCGAATCCGAAGTGACCATGGAGGCGAATTCGAAAATTCTGATTTTGAAAAATTTTGTGATTCTAATGGTTTTGATCATGAATTTTTTTGTCCAAGAACTCCTCAACAAAATGGTGTTGTGGAGCGGAAGAATAGGACTCTCAGCGATATGGCTAGAGTCATGTTGAATAAATTTTCACTTCCGAAATATTTCTGGGCAGAAGCTGTCAGTACAGCATGCCACATTTTGAATAGGGTGCTTATTCGTCCCATTACGAAGAAAACACCCTATGAGCTTTGGTTTGGGAGAACCCCCAATGTTTCTTATTTTAAAGTTTTTAGATGTAGATGTTTTATCCTTAACACCAAAGACAACTTAGGCAAATTTGATGCCAAAGCTGACGATGGTATTTTCCTTGGCTATGCTGCCAAGAGTAAGGGATATAGAGTCTTTAATAAACGCTCACTAATTGTGGAAGAGTCAACAAATGTGACTTTTGATGAAGATAACAGTGCAGCAAGTACTCTTGATGATGACGTTGAGCCATCAACTTCTACTCCAATGAATACCTCAACCGAAACTAATTCTCTGGAGGGCTTGCCTAAGAAATTCTCTTTCAAGCCTTCTCATCCAGAAAATTTAGTGATAGGTGAAGTTTCACATGGAGTAACTACCAGATCATCTCTAAAAGACTCTATTGCTAGCACTGCCTTTATTTCATAAGTTGAGCCGCAAAATATTTCTGAAGCTTTTAATGATGAATTTTGGATTTCTGCTATGCAAGATGAACTCAACCAATTCGAGAGGAGTCAAGTGTGGGAACTAGTTCCTAGACCGGCAAATCACTCGATAATTGGTACTAAATGGGTGTTTAGAAACAAAGTAAATGAAGATGGTTCAGTCACACGCAACAAAGCTCGTCTAGTAGCTCAAGGATACAACCAAGAGGAAGGTATCGACTACGATGAGACGTATGCTCTGGTTGCTAGACTAGAATCCATTCGGATGCTTTGTGCATTTACAAATTATCAAAATTTCAAATTATTTCAAATGGATGTGAAAAGTGCTTTCTTGAATGATTTTATTAAGGAGGAAGTTTATGTAAAACAACCCCCTGGCTTTGAAAATCACAAATTTCCCGACCACGTATTCAAGCTAAAGAAAGCGCTATATGGCCTTAAACAAGCCCCCAGAGCTTGGTATGAAAGGCTAAGCAGTTTCTTGCTTGAGAAAGGTTTTTCAAAAGGGAAAATTTACACTACACTTTTTATAAAATCTTTTAAAGACACTATTCTATTAATTCAAATTTATGTTGATGATATCATTTTTGGTTCTACTGATGAAACCCTCTGTCAAGAATTTGCCAAGTGTATGCAGACAGAATTTGAGATGAGCATGATGGAAGAACTCAACTACTTTCTTGGTCTGCAAGTAAAACAAATGGCAAATGGAACTTTCATCTGTCAGTCGAAGTATACAAAGGACATGCTGAAAAAGGTCGATCTTGACAACGTTAAACCAATCAGCACTCCAATGGCTACTTCAACCAAACTCGAACCAGATGAGAGCGGCAAACCCATTGATCAACATAAGTATCGAAGTATGATAGGCAGCTTACTTTATTTAACTGCTAGCCGCCCCGATATCATGTTTAGTGTTTGCCTATGTGCTAGATATCAAGCAAATCCTAAGGAATCATACTTGACCGCTGTTAAGCGTATCTTTCGATACCTTAAGGGTACGGTTATAGTGGGCCTATGGTATCCCAAGTCAACATCAATTGACCTCATTGGTTACTCTGATGCTGATTTCGCTGGATGCAAGGTCGACCGTAAAAGTAAAAGCGGCACGTGTCATTTATTAGAAAAGGCTTTAGTCTCTTGGTTTAGCAAGAAACAGAATTCTGTTGTACTATCCACAACAGAAGCTGAATACATCGCAGCTGGGCGTTGTTGTGCACAAATTCTGTGGATGAAGCAAACCCTTGAAGACTATAATCTATCTTTCATGCACATTCCTATATTCTGTGACAATACTAGTGCTATTAACTTGACTAAGAACCCTATCTGTCACTCACGCACAAAACACATTGAAATTAGACACCACTTTTGGCGTGATCATCAGCAAAATGGCACGATTAACTTAGAGTTTATTGACACTGATCATCAGCTAGCAGATTTCTTTACTAAGCCATTATCCGAAGAGCGCTTCAATTTCCTTTGTCGTGAACTTGGAATTTTAGATGAAGCTGTCATAAATTGAAACTCACCTGCGTAAATATCGATTATATTATGATTCTCTTACGATGAACTTGCTATGGGTACAAGCCGAAAGGGCCCTTCTGACAACAAGGCGTAAAAGCCTAAGCGACACGGTGCACTAGTCCTCAGGACTACCGCTAGCTGGGATCCGGCCCCTGCAGCTAACCCATGGCAAATTCAAACTATTGAATTATAATATATTTCCCTGTTTATTATATGGTTCATTTTGATTTATTATTGCCTACTTGATATTTTCTAAGTTCATTCTGATATTAGTATACATCTCTATCTATTTGATTGATTTCATCAAGCTTTTATCCTCATTTCTAACTCCTTTTCAACACTTAACCATTTTTTCTATCTTCTAGCCCATTTTTCTGTTCTGGAATACTGATCCAGAACTCGGGCCGAACTCTGCCCCTAACAGAGTTCGGGCCGAGTTCGGTCTAATTGTTCTAGCGTCGGGGACAGCCTCAGCCGTTTGATCATTTTAGATTGTACGGTCCAGATTCCCTCCGACCAAAGAAAACCTTCTCTTTATTTTCGGGTTTTCATCTCTCTCCTTCATTCTTACCACCACCTTCACCTCTCCAAACATTTTTTCACAAACCCTAACCCTAGTTTTCTCTTCAAAGTGCTCCATTGCTCATCAAAATCAAGGAGAAGGGCTATTTCCTCATTCTCTTTCACTGTTCATTGTTGATTTGAGGTATAACTCCTTCCTCCTCTCTATTTCAAGTTCTCTATTTGTTTGCAAATGGCTCCTCGCTTGCCCAATCGTGGGAAGAGGATCCGAACCGAGGGTGCTTCCTCTTCGAATCCTCCTTCTCCCATTGAGCAACCCGTTGAACAACAACAACCCCTTCATCCGTTGTTCAATCCACCTCCTTTCTGCGACCCTTATACTTATGACGACCGATTGTTTGTGTCGCTAGACGCCTCCAACGAGTGGTTTAGTGACTTTCGGACTCGTGCGGTATTCGCGGGACATCCCATAAATTTTACTATTTTCTCACAATTTGAATCATTGTTTCAAGATCTTTGCTTAAATGAGTTAGTGGCTTCAAACTTTGTTATTTATCGTAGCGCCATACAAATGTTCTATTGTAACTTGACTCACGATGCCACTCACATCTATTCCCGGGTTGCCGGTATTGATATTGCTTTTGATGCTTCTGAGTTGGGCGAGTATCTTGCACTCCAAGATCTCGATATTTGGGATAAGCTTGTGGAAGCTCGCCAATTCCAATTTGTTGGTGAAACTTCTCTTGAGAGTTTCAAGGAGGAATTATGTGCTCCTAACATAAGTCCTCGCAAGCTGATGGCCAAGCACCTCAACCCATATTTCTATAAACTTCATCGCATTATTTTTAACACTATTTTGCCAAAAGCTGGATCCACCGATGAAGTTACATATTTTGAGATCTCTGCTTTGTATCATCTTCATTATCGCATTCCATTCAATCTTCTATGTACCATGATGGACTGGATGATTAACTGTAGGAAGAAACCACGAGCCCTGGTTTATCCTTTGTATCTCCCTATGGTTTTTCGAGCGTTTCTTGTCCCTCTTCATGATTGTCCTTTCTCGCCTGCTCCTGCATTCCTATCCAAGGCACGACGTCTTCAGGCAGTCGTTGCTTATCCTGAGCCTTCTGAGCATTCTGATGATGAGGAGCCCGACGCCCCTCCACTTGGACAGGATGCGTCACCTCCTCCTGCTACTCTTGACTCCATCCAGACCATGCTGAGAGATCGTTTCGCCTTGGAGGACGATCGATGGACTCAGATGGACTATCGGACTACCCTGCAGATGAGTGCCCTCAGCAACTCGCTGCATGATATCCGGTATTCCATGTCTCGTTACCCCACTATGCCTATTCCCATGGAGCGGGATCCTGGTCGCGCTGGTTATCGCATTGACGACCCCTGGGTCATGCGTTACCTGGATCCGGATGCTGCTATTGTGGACCCCAGCCGTTCATTCACTGATCATTCAGACTCTGCTGGGCCTTCTCGTGCTCCGTGATGGAGATTGGCTACTATCTGCTACTGCTGCTGATGATCTTAGTTGATGCATTTTGATTTCTAGTTATTTAGCTTGTTTTTGGATTTATGTACTTGGATGTTTTAAAACTCTGGTTGTGTGTTTGACTTTTAGTTCTGTGTGATGACATTTTATGCTTATCGTAGTTTTATATTAGTGACTCATTTTGATTATTCATATACTGTTTCTTCTCTGCTTGGTGTGGTTGCATCACTATTAATTGTCTATACTGCAGTTTCTATGCTATTCATTCATCTGCAGTCTATATTGCTAAATGCCAAAAGAGGAAGAACTATGTATATTCTGGATATATTTGTTTCTTTCGTATATCTGTGCTTGTTTGTGCTTTTCGGAGATATTATTTATCAGGCCAACAGGTTCAATGCATTATTTACGGGGGAGCTATTATTTCTAGCTCGGCATCGATTATGGGGGAGCTATGTTGCTATAATCAACTGTGTCCAGGTATAAATGTTGAATATACATATATTATTTTTTCAATTATCAATATGGGGGAGATTGTTGACACAAAGTCACAGTCAACCAAATATTGACAACATTGACTAAATAATATCTGTAATAATTCAATACGACACACGACGTCTGCATTAAGCTCAAGACAGATGACAGCTCAGCCTCCGCTTCTCAGTTGAATTTGAGTCTGTATTTTACACTTTCTTTGAGTCTAGACTAATATAATCTGAGTCATGCTGAGCTCTTGAAACTTAAACTATAGCCTACACAATAATCCCAAGCTCCACCAAACCAGAAATTGCCCAATGGTCCCCTTAGAACCACTCTGTGCTCTGGAGACAGAGTTCGGGCCGAACTCTGCCTCCACACAGAGTTCGGGCCGAACTCTGTCCCCTAGAAATCAGGAACCCTAATTTTAGGGTTAGCTGGTTGCTAGTTGTCCAACGGCCAAATATTTGAATTTTCCTACCCGAATTCTGGCCAAATTCTGCCTATAAAAATACTATAAATAGGGCATGAATTCTCTCATTTCAAATCATCCCTTCTTCTCTTCTCTTCTCTCTTAAAGCTCAGAAAAGCCATACCCTTCCCATCTACTAGCCACAAGCTTCCTAAGTCTCGAGTGCTCAGTATCTCTCAGTTAGGATTCTTGTGCAAGAGTTGAAGAAGTCGCTTGGACAATTCCAAGCAAATCGCCACTGCAATCCTCTGTAAGAAGTTGACGTGCTCTTCTGAAGAAAAGGCACGGATTGTAAACTACTATTTCACAAATAGTGGATTTAATCCTGAGCTAGAGTTCTCAGGCCTGGACTAGTCCTCCACGAGGGAAATCAGGTTAAAATCGCTGTGTTTGCGTATGCTTTCTTGCTCTTCATTTACTTTTTGCATTTTACTCTGATTATTTATTGTTCGTGAAAGAGTTAATTTTTAATTGGTTATTTTCTATATAAACTCTATTCACCCCCTCTAGAGTTGCCACCTGTTCTTCACCTTCCACAATCTAACATCACCTACTCAAACTCAAACACTTAGATACAAATCCAATAACACTGGGATACCATATCAACCTTGATCATATTGGCATCCCAAAACCAATACCTTGGTCATAAGGTAAACTAATCATTTACCTTGAAGGTAAAGGTAATTCATATTTACCTTAAGATACTAACTTGATATTATGAGATACCAAGATACCCTTCAAATATCTAATTAACTAACTATCTAATTTACTAACATAACATCTTAACTAATATCTAACATCTAATCTATAGAGACTAACTTGCTAACATACCAATATCTAGAACTAACATAACCTACTAACATATCAATATCTAATATACTAGATATCTAATATCAAATTATCTAACAACATATTAAATATCTAACAAAATACTAACATCTACTATCTAACTAACATTCATACTAACAAATATAACTTACACTAACATATAACAAACTCTAATATTCCTAACCATCTACTAACCAACATCTAACAAACATACTAACATATATAACATATACTAAAATATAAAAACTCTAACATATCTAACCCTCTACTAACCAACATACTAACATATATAACTTAGACTAACATATAACAACTCTACCATATCTAACCATCTACTAACCAACATCTAACAAACATACTAACATATATTAACTAACAATAATATATATGTACTATATCATACATATACTCGACAACCTATGATACCTACATTCATTTAATATCCATACTACGTAGGCTCATAGGTTACACAAAATGCCTATATCGTATAGTCACTTTTCTACTTAAAATTAATATTGTACCAATTGGGCATTCACTAAATTTTAGGATTAAAGTATGTCATAGTACTTCATGTTAGCTTTTCAAAACTTCAAACGGATCGTATTTTTGTGTCCGGAAGCTCCCGGAATCGCGAACATACCGAAACGCGTTTATCTTTCGGACAGCTGACACTCAAATAGTTTTACAGAAAGTTATAGAACGATTTTGGCTCATTAAAATATATATTTGGAAATCTAACTTCGATATGGTTCTTTTAAAAAAATGGAAGATTAATCGAAGTTCTGAGATAAAAGTTATGGCATTTCTAAGTTGCTATGGTTACTAAAAACGTGGATGAATATTATGACGAATTTAGGTTGTTTTGGACAAAATAAATACATGTAGGCCAAGATACTTGGATACCAACATAGGTATCCAAATGAAACTCATTCTAACCATCCTAACTAAGATCAATCCACTCTCTAACCATTCTAAAACTGAATTTATAACACAATTAATTCTATTAGGCAATAAACCAAATATATGGGATGTCCTATTTTGGGATCTATCAAGTAGGACACAAAACACATATCTAAAATCCTCAAGAGAGCTCCAAATGGCCTCAAACTTGAATCTAAAAGGGGTACATGTATGGAGGTGGATCCTATGGATTCAAAACTAACTAATATGCATAGAAAATTAATTTAGAGAGTTGGTTTTACCTATTGGGAGTGGAATCCCAATGATACTCTCAGGGACACGGCTCCGACACGAAAATTTTCCAAAAAGGACACTCCTCCTTGCACTTTGCTCCAAATCTTTGCTTGTACCCTCCCTTGGTAGTATGAGAAGGTTGGATTGAAGTTTTGGTGGAGGGATGTAAGGATTTGGAGATCAAATCAAAGAGGGAAGCTCTCTAATTTGGGGAAGAACACTTTGTGAAGGAAAAGAGGCAAGATGGAATAAAATGAAAGGAATGGAGGCTAACCTACCTATAGTGGCTGCCATTAAACCCTATTTGGGCCTTGGAGGAAGTCCAATAAGGCCTCAACTAGTCATCTTGGTTAATTTTAAGTTAGGTTCAAATTTGGGATCAAAAGGGTTAAATTTAAGCCTCTAACTTAACCAATCTAACAAGTGGGATTATTCTAAACTACTAACTTAATTAGTAGGGTTTATGGGCCATGACTAACTAATCTTGGGGTCCCGTCTAGAGTCTAAGCTACCTGGGTCACTAACACAAGTCGGAACGGAACGAAACTCAAACCCGACTAAACAATTCCCGTAAAATCAATATTAAAATATAAAATTCCCAAAATATTAAAATATGAAAAATGATCAAATCATAATACATCAATTTAAATATTATTAAAATAATCTAAAATTTACCAATTAATCAAAATCCTAATAATTCAAAAGTCACAAAATGACCAAAATATCCTTAGCCTAAAAAGTTATAATTAGTCATTCTTATCACATGGTTAGGTGTCCATAGTCATGGTTTGTCTTTAGGCTCAACAGTTCTAGGGTTCACTAGCTAACCCATCAAAATTATAATTCACCAATTATAAATAGTATTAAATTATTTAAAAATCCCCATAAATCATAAATCTTATTATTAAATAATAAACTTTTACAAAAGGTTCAAAATTACCCTCAATTTAGAAAAGTGGGTGTTACAAGTCTACCCTCCTTAGAAGAATTTCGTCCTCGAAATTAAGAGTGGTCGTACTCCTTCTAGGTCAAACCCCCAACAATAAAGGTCGAAGCTTCTACCTAACAGCACACAAGGTCAACAAGTAAAATATGGGTAGTAGGCTTAAAATAGGTCATATCCTAAATTTGGGTCGGCAGTTTGGGTTGTAAAGGTGTCCCCAATTCGAGTCGAAAATAAAAGCGACTCCATGGTGTAAATCAAGATGGGGTCTTGTGTCAGAAAAGTCGTGTGATAATGATGAAGCACAAGATGGCGTGTCCGAATAGGACACAAAGGTCATGGGTGTTGGGTGTCATGTATAGGTCATGCATGTGAAGTTAGTTTTGAGAAAACAACTAATCTTGTGCTCCTAAATTAAAAGTCATGGCAATGTGCATATGATAATCATAATTAAAGTGGAAATGGTCAAATGGCCAAAATTGGACCGAAAGCTGCGATACAAAAGTAGTACAAGGGAACAAGTTTGAGTGGGACATAATATATCAAATTGAAGATAATCTTGTCTACTACAAACTTATGCAGGAAGTTTCCAAAGATTTACATCACTGACGTCCCAGAAATCAAAGTCACAGAAAGAATATTCGTCTACCTAGAATACTCTCTTTAGGGTTTCCATCTAGCCATTCTAGTCATACTACAGCACAAAGCAATCACAAGGTATCAAAGCATACAAGCAATGTAGGGTGTAACAATTATTTCAAAAGACATGCTAAGATCTAGGCTAGAAATCTGGATACTTCTGAGGCTCTAGGTGGAACTGGATACTGCTCCCTCAAGATCTCAGCATGAACTCTCTGTGTCTCTAACACATCCCGAAGAAGTTCGAATATCTGAGCTCCATCAGGAAACAAGCCTCCCAAGAATATAGTATGGAGTACCACTATATAAGGCAGAGGAAGACTCTCAGTCTCAGGCGAAGCTACAGCTACACTCAAGGAAAGGCTCTGGTCATGGGTGTCGTCCTACTGGAAAGGATAAGAAAAATAATAAATTATCAAGGCTGTAAGGTAGACTAACATCCTATATAAAAACTGGTAGGTATTATAAATAACAGAGGAATCATCTACAATAGATTCCTATTCTAATACCAATGCTAACTATCATTTCTAGGGTACAGACACTCTACAAGTCATCATATCATTACACTATGAAAGAACTACATATGAATAAGCTCTACCAAAAACTAAAATATCCATACTCTTAAGTTATTTGATGATGAAATACAATTTTATAACAACAGAAGGGTACGATAGAGATGATATGTTTAAAAACCTTCTCAAGATACAATCTGATAATCATATGCGTCTGTCCAAAATCATGTTACACAGAATCCTCGCCATGCCAGTAAGCAAGGCTTGCGATAAACGATAGATTCCATAACTGTGGTATGCACCTCTATAATCATACCATCTAGAATTCTCGCTATGCCGACTAGTATAGCTGCAAGAAATTCTAAATCTCATAACCAAGATATGTACATCCGAAGTCAGGTCTCTATGTTTCCACCATGCCGGCTAATATGGCTGCGATAAACTCCAGGTTCCATAATCAAGTAGATGTTTACCATTCCTGTTATTCTTGTCAACATATGTTATCAGAAAATATCGTAACTCAAGCTATAAACTTCATCTCGATAGAAAATTAAAATCAACAATGATCCTTCAAAAATCAAATTCAATGACAAGGAGTAAGGGTGAACCAAACAAGGGAAGGGATTTCAAATTGAAGTTCAAATAAGATTCTCAAGGATCGTCTCAGGAATCACTCAAGGAATTCTAACTGTGATTGAGTATCCTCTCATTCTAATACCTTACTTCCTATACTCTATCCCAGGCTCGTAGCAGTACAACTAAGTCATTGTGCTACTACGATATCGTAATAATGCGACTCTCGACCCGCATGGGCCACCACTAAAATGTGTCACGACCTGCACCCAGTGTAGGGGCACGAGAAGTGGGTACGTCCAGCCTACGCCACAGTGTCTGCGGTAGAACGCTGTTCTAGGTCACTATCTAATCAACAACTCATACAATTATATAATATACCTGTCACAATCTCAACTCCGAATAGAGGACGGGTATAAGATACGATAATACTCAATCACAATCTAAGCACGATAAGATAACACAGGAGTCTAACAACTATATATAAAACTCAAATTAACAACTTAAATAAACTTCCAAAATCTCAACAATCTCAAAACACCACTTATTCCAAAACAAGTTCTAAAAGAGAAACTAAACCATAAATTAGTAATCTACTCCAAGCTCCACTGGTCCTCTAGGCTAGTTGTGAATCTCCAGGTTACCTGTAATATTTTCAACAGGTCCAGTAAGGACATGAACGAGCGCAAAATCTCAATAGTTCATATCAAGACAAGAATATAAAGCATACAATAGAGTAAAATATATGAAACACTGAAAGAAAGTACATGTAGTAAAAGAGATAGAACTGTAATGTAAATAGCTACTAGAAGTAGAGAACTATCAGTGACTAGTAATATAGAGTACAAGATAGATATATAAACGGCTTAAATTTGCACATGATTATACTAAGAGTTTGTACATGATTACACTACTTTGGAATTGTTCACATGACCATTTATACTCTCACGTATCCCAATCAATACACAAGGTTCCAGACAAGTTATGTTATTGTACAATATTCCACATGAGAGCCAATAAATGGGTGTACATAAAGTTATACATGAGGGCTCTGTGAACATGAGAGTACATGAATCACAAGAGTATACATGAATATTGAAAGAACATGAGTACATGATGAAAGTAAAACGCACATGACATGATGTACCCGATGCTCCCGAGGGAGATAACATCTCAATGTAAAGATCCATATAGTACCAATCCGTGTTAACAACGTGACAGCATCAAGTAAAGTAATCTAGAGCAAGAATATAAATCCTAACAATTATGAAATAATCAGAGAATGTACTCGCCTGATACCCTGAACAGCTGATATGAAAAGATGGCCAACTGGAGTCACAGAGTCATAGTTAGAGCAACACAGGTTATAAAGAGTTCAATTTATATGGTATTTGAAATTATAATACAATCTACATGAGTCTATGTCAATCTAGGTCAAAGTCAATTCTTGGTCAACTCTGGTCAACTAGTCTAGTCAAATTAGGACAACTAGTCTAATGTGGTCAAACTAGCTAAGGTTTGGTCAACAATGGTCAAACTAGTCTAGGTTAGTCAATTTTAGGTCTAAACAAGTCTACGGCCTAAACAATCAAGTATACTAGTGCCATTACTAACTAACACATAGCCTAAATTAAGGCACATAGCTAAACCACATAGCTAACAAGGCACACAAACTTAGTTATATAATATACATTACATATATATCACATATATCCTTACCCATATAGTACTACCCTAACACATACATATAGATATCATATATCAAATATATACATATCCTCACTATGAACCATAACCTATATCTATATACTCTCATAATATATATAGATACTATATAACCCAAAAAATATATATCTATCTATATAACCCTTCCATAATCAAACATCACCTACTCAAACTCAAACACTTAGATACTAACCCACTAACACTAGGATAACATATCAATCTTGGTCATATTGGGATCCCAAAACCAATACCTTGGTTATAAGGTAAACTAATCATTTACCTTGAAGGTAAAGGTAAATCATATTTACCTTTAGATACTAATTGGTATCATGAGATACCAAGATACCCCTCAAATATCTAATTAACTAACTATCTAATGTACTAACGTAACATCTTAACTAATACCTAACATATGACCTATAGAGACTAACTTGCTAACATACCAATATCTAGAACTAACATAACCTACTAACATATCAATATCTAATATACTAGATATCTAACATCAAACTATCTAACAACATAAAAAATATCTAACAAAATACTAACGTATATAACTTACACTAACATATAAAAACTCTAACAAATCTAACACTTTACTAACCAACATCTAACAAACATATATATATATATATATATATATATATATATATATATATATATATATATATATATATATATATATATATATATATATATATTAAAAAAAAAATTATATATATATATATATATATATATATATATATATATATATATATATATATATATATATATATATATACTATATCATACATATACTCGACAACCTATGATATCTACATTCATTTAATATCCATACTACATAGGCTCATAGGTTACAAAAAAAGCCTATATCGTATAGTCGCTCTTCTACTTAAAATCAATATTGTACTAATTGGACATTCACAAAATTTTAGGATTAAATTATATCGCAGCCTTTCGTGTTAACTTTTTGAAACTTCAAATGGATCAAATTTTCGTGTTCGGAAGCTCCCAGAATCGTGAAAACATCGAAACGCGTTTGTCTTTCGGACAGCTGACACTCAAATAGTTTTACAGAAAGTTGTAGAACGATTTTGGCTTATTAAAAAATATATTTGGAAAGGTAACTTCGATACGGTTCTTAAAAAAAGGAAGATTAATCGGAGTTCTGAGCTAAAAGCTATGGCATTTCTAAGTTGCTATGGTTACTAAAAACGTGGATGAATATTATGACAAATTTAGGTTATTTTGAACAAAAGAAACACATGTAGGCCAAGATACTTGGATGCCAACATAGGTATCCAAATGAAACTCATTCTAACCATCCTAACTAAGATCAATCCACTCTCTAAAACTGAATTTAAAACACAATTAATCATATTAGGCAATAAACCAAACACATGGGTGTCCTAATTTTGGATCTATCAAGTAGGACACAAAATACATATCTAAAATCCTTAAAAGAGCTCCAAATGGCCTCAAACTTGAATCTAAAAGGGGTACATGCATGGAGGTAAATCCTATAGATTCAAAACTAACTAATATGTATAGAAAATTAATTTAGAGGGTTGGTTTTACCTATTGGGAGTGGAATCCCAATGATACTCTCAAGGACACGGCTCTGACACGAAGATCTTCCAAAAAGGACACTCCTTCTTGCACTTTGCTCCAAATCTTTACTAGCACCCTCCCTTGGTAGTATGAGAAGGTTGGATAGAAGTTTTGGTGGAGGAATGTAAGAATTTGGTGATCAAATCAAAGAGGGAAGCTCTTTAATTTGGGAAAGAACACTTTGTGAAGGAAAATAGGTAAGTTGGAATGAAATAAAAGAAAGGGAGGCTAACCTACCTATAGTGGCTACCATTAAACCCTATTTGGGCCTTGGGGGAAAGCACAATAAGGCCTCAACTAGTCCTCTTGGTCAATTTTAAGTTAGGTTCAAGTTTGGGATCAAAAGGGTTAAAAATAAGCATCTAACTTAACCAATCTAACAAGTGGAATTAGTCTAAAAACTTACTAACTTAATTAGTGGAGTTTGTGGGCCATGAATAACTAATCTTGGGGTCCCGTCTAGAGTCTAAGCTACCCGGGACACTAACACAAGTCGGAACGAAACGAAACTCAAACCTGACTAAACAAATCCCGTAAAATCAATATTAAAATATAAAAATTCCTAAAATATTAAAATATAAAAAATGACCAAAATCAAATACATCAATTTAAATATTATTAAAATAATCTAAAATTTACCAATTAATCAAAATCCTACATAATTCAAAAGTCACAAAATGACCAAAATACCCTTAGCCTAAAAAGTTTTAATTAGTAATTCTAATCGCATGGTTAGGTCCCCATGGTCATGGTTAGTCTCTAGGCTCAACAGTTTTAGGGTTCACTAGCTAATACATCAAAATTATAATTCACCAATTATAAATAGTATTAAATTAATTAAAAATCCTCATAAGTTATAAATCCAATTATTAAATAATAAACTTTTACAAGGGTTCAAAATTACCCTCATTTTAGAAAAGTGGGTGTTACATGTTTTTTTGGGCGTTGGAGGCCTTGTGCGGGTTCTCCTTTCCTCTCCTACTTTCTCTTCCTATGGCTGTTCTTTCCCTTTGGGGTCTTTTGGCCTACGGGTATGTTGGTCATTAGATTATGTCTGATCTGTTGAGGTCAGTTCAATAAAGTTTATGTTTTCTTTATATATATATATATATATATATATATATATATTTTTCTTTTCTTTATATATATATTTCTTTATATATATTTTTTTTTTCTCTTATATATATATTTCTTCATATACATATATATATATATATATATATATATATATATATATATATATATATATATATATATATAGAGAGAGAGAGAGAGAGAGTGGTTATCCAATGAGCACATAAAGTAATTGAGCAAATGAGCAAATTTATTTGTGTCCATTGGATTTTATTCAAGTTAAATCTAATGGTTAAAAATTATTATATCTTATTTAGGAATGATTTATAACTTAATGACCATAAAAAATGCTACTTAAATGTAATTTAAGAACCGATAGCATCTTGGTGCTGAGTGTGACTTCTAGAACCGATAGCATCTTAATAATTTGCTTGGTCTCTTCTACTATCACTGTGCACCATCGATGGTGAGTGCGGTCCGCTCTTGATAGCAGCCTTTTCCAGAATTATGCAATGGTGAAAGTACTATAAGACTAATACTTTGTGGCACAAATAAACGTCGAGTCTCCGGGAGACATGAACCTCAGTCAAGAAATGTAATATATCCTGAAGGTATTGAGCTTTGAGTACTCTTCCAAATCCAACTCATAGAGCTCCTTCGAATCGGATGGTACCGGTACCTTCCATTTTCTTATGGTTGTAACAAATACTTGACCCATTCTTGTGAGCGGACTTTCTGACGCCACTTTGTGCCTATAGAAAGGCGTCCCGACCATGAGGATCATGAGACGAGTTCGATCATTGGAAGCCGGTCGTACAGCCAAACCATTGTTATCATGGATGTAGACGAGGAAGGTGAAGGGAGAAGAGGGTGCCGAAGAAAATATTGAACATCCATTAGTTAAGAAGGAGAGCTTCTAGGCGTGCTCTTTCGGCTCAAGTCATCGAACTGGTCCGCTTCCATGGTCGAAATATTCGATTTCGTACAGCCAGTCCCTACTGCAATTTGATAGTCATAAACCATATTTATTTCAATTAAGATCACATAATTTATTTCCACATTTACACAACAAATGTTTCCTTCTTCAACATACAGCCACCACTGTTAGCATCATCTTTTCTTCAAAATCACACTCCGAGCTTGCATCCGCTCGCGAGTATCAATGATGAGGTCGCATGCAACCCGTCCGATTTACAATTGAATAAAAAAACCAAAATGTTACTAAAAATCACTACCTACTTGGAAGAGTCGTTCTTCACAAGATACATAATGCCGATAGGTGAAAATCCAGAGACGGGTCCGGAAGAGAGAACGGCTAATAATATTTGATTTAGAAAATTTTGCTTCATAGATTAAGTATGTTAAAGAGTATTTTTATGGTCATTAAGTTATAAATCATTCCTAAATAAGATATAATAATTTTCAACCATTAGATTTAAGTTGAATAAAATCCAATGGACACAAATAAATTTGCTCATTTGCTCGATTACTTTACGTGCTCATTGGATAGCCACTATATATATATATATATATATATATATATATATATATATATATATATATATATATATAT